>JAJOOF010018098.1:0-17512 GCA_029582545.1 Solanum lignicaule | reverse complement strand
TTCTTGAACTAGGGTTCTTGACCTTTTTCTCCTTTCTTGATTCTAATTTTCTAAGTTTTGATTAATGATTTTGACTAAGGTAAGTTCTAGTTATGTTTCTAGGCTTAAACTGACTAAAACCTCATGATTTAGGGTCTAAATGATGTATATTAGGGTTCCAATGAAATAGGAAAAGACCAAAAGACCTCTGACTTAATTGCTGTCGGAGTGACCGACGGATTGGACTGACAGGCCGTCGATTGGAGTCGTTGGTCGAGTCTGCCCAACAGGGCTTCACTAAAACGAGCGTAACTTTTTACTCGGAGGTCGGATTTTAGTAAACTTGGTGGCGTTGGAAAGAGGATTAAATTATCTATCATATCATAGGTCATGGGACACATAATTACTTTTGTGCTAAAATTTATGACTATTTGAAGTTGACCCATCAACAATTTTCAGCTAACTGGTTGTTGACCCTCATCTACGGTCAGACCTACGGACCGTGGATCGAATGACGGTCCGTGCTGGTCGACCGTAGTTTATGTCAGAGGCTGGGTAAAGGAGGTCTCGATCCATGGACATAGACCACAAACCGTGGTCTGATCTACGGACTGTGGGTCTGTCCATGAGTCAGGACTTAGCCGACTTTTCTGAGCTGGTTTTAGGGAGGGGTTGCAGTAGTGAACCACGGACCACCAGCACGGGCCGTGGTCTGATCTACTGTCCGTGGATGGCAACCGTGGGTTGCACCTGCAATTTCTCAAAATCTATTTTTTTGGTCTGTTTCGGATACGGGGTGTTACATTTATGAACATCCTCAAGTTTAAGTTACCTTTCTAAATCCAAGTTAAGTGTTCCAGTTTAATCTACCAGTATATAATTTTCACGAGATATTTACATGTGATATGAAAGTGATTAGGAGATTATGAGGACAAGAGTACCAA
The DNA here is from genome assembly GCA_029582545.1 of Solanum lignicaule. Lineage (NCBI taxonomy): Eukaryota > Viridiplantae > Streptophyta > Magnoliopsida > Solanales > Solanaceae > Solanum > Solanum lignicaule. The sequence continues at coordinate 16,589 of JAJOOF010018098.1, read as the reverse complement.
TGAGCTAAGATTGGCAACATGATTCAGGTAACAAATGCATTATGGATCCATGACATTACATGCTATGCATTCTACTTCCGAGCTATAATCGGAAGGTATGAGGACTATTGCCTATATTTATACGTATGAGACACAGATGGCCACAAGTTGGCGAATATGATCCCGGTTCGCTACCGGAAGGCACCACCATTGCTTGCACTTGGTTGGGTATGACATGCATTTGCATATATATATTCACGACATAAGATTATGCGAGCATACCATACATATTTAATTTATATAAGGTTTGATGTCACCCATGGCGGCTATCAGAGTTTCTATTTCAAATCGTATCTTTATTCCCCTTTTTACAGTAACTATTTATTATTCTATTTTCTGCCTTACATACCAGTACATTTTTATTCGTACTGATGTCCCGTTGCCTGGGGATGCATTTTTGTTTCGTGTGTGTAGGTCCAGGTAGGGATTCTGATTGACTCATCTGCTAGTATTCGGGGTTCAACTGTGAGTTGGTAAGCTCCACTTCTTCCTGGAGCTTTCATAGGATGTTACTTTTATTGTACAGTTTGGGTATAATCAGGGCCTTGTCCCGACCAGTGCTTATGTCACTCATAGAGGCTATTGTGGACACACTATTCTGGGTTTCTTTCTGCAGCTTCCAGTTTCCAGTCACATAGGCTTGGCATGTATAGATATGTATGTATGTGTGTATCTTCATTGTAGCCTTGTCGGCTAGCTAGTACCTTATTATCTTTGGCTTGTCTACCTTCGTCTATATGACTTACCAATATTAAGGTTATGACCTTAAGGGTCTAGTCATAGTATTTTAGATGTTATGTTGCCCGACCTTCTAAGCCCTCAGTTGAGTCAATTGGTATGTTTATGTGGCTAACTCGATTGCTTAAGGTGTCGAGTGCCAGTCACGCCTTCTCTAGTTTGGGGCGTGACAAACTTGTCTTTTTATTTGTTATTTTGAATTAAACTGATAAGTTAGTATCTTATTTTTCTATTTTTAGTTAGGAATTATATCTATAAATGCAAGTCTTTGGATTATTAATAGAATAATTCCCTTTGATAATACTGTAGTATTTTTTCTCTCAAAGTCTTTCTCTGTTATTTTCTTAATTTCTTTATTAATAAAACCAACAATTTCTTCGTTCTGGTAATCATCAATTGCTTTGTCTATCTTTATACTAAGTATTAATGGCATATGTTGCTTGAACCATGTTTACACCTATGACAGGTGAGGACTGGCCTAAGATTTCTTTGTTCCCGTTTAAAAGGATCTGTGAAAGATTCAGTTCATTCTACTAGGAACAACATTTACTCTTTGGATAACCTGCCAGGTGTTTTTTAAAATATCTCCTTGCTTGTTTATTAGCTCGTTTTTTGTTCATTGATTCATTATCATTGCAGGAGTTGTTCAATCAATTTGCTGAATCACTTGAAAGAGCATGAATTCTCGGAAAAATGAAGTCTCTATTTCACAATGAGGTAACTTTACCTTTTCCTTGTAAGAAGACTGCATCAAGCTTGGAATCAATTCCTCTGTTTTTTTTCCTTTCCTTTTTTGAGTCACCCTCATATGGAAGCTCAGGACTTGAAAATCAGCCTTGATTTGCATAAGAAATGAATTTAAGGTTATGCTAGATGTTGAACAATTGAGAAACCTTCAATTCTTGATTAATCGTTAAATCAGTGAAATCATAGATAAATTGGCAGCTTGGCTACCTTCACATACTTTGTTCTTCTAGCTTCTTCAGCATAATTTTGTTTTGCTTGTGAGCCATGTATGCCATATTGAATTTGAAGCTCCTTCATTTGGCAGTAAGTTTAGGAATCACTTTTTGTAGTCCAATAAAATCATGATATTTCATTAATTGTCGAGAGGAATCATTTGTGTACAACTCTATATATAGAAAGAGACGTGTGTGCGCTGGTCTGTAATTGCAATACCTCGATTGGCCAACAATTCTAAAGTTTCTTTTTAATCGCTTTCAACAAGGAAGTTGTGATTTCCAAGTCGTACAACCGTCTACTCTGGCTTCTTTGAGATGAAACATGACTTGCTGTGAATGAACATACAACTCTAATGGAACCCAAAAGGTACAAGAGAAAAAAGTTGTTTGATGTAAAACACAAAAGAACATGTCGTACATTATGGTTAGATTATACGGAACGACATTACTTTTTCATTGTTAGAATTTTAACAAAGCTTAATAATTATTTGGGAAGTCAAAGTTTCGACGAAGGTCCCTTTGCTCAAGTCGAGAAGGGAAAGTAGTTGAAAACTCCATCTGTTCCATCCTATGTAACACTTTTTTCCCTTTTCTATTCTATTCCGAATATAATTTCTTTCTTAAAATCCACGCGCAATCAAACACTCCTTCACATAAAATGAAACGGAGGGAGTACAAAATACTATTAACAACTATAAGAAAAAAAAGTTGGAAGAAAATAGAGATATGCAGTTTAGTGGTTACCTTAATATCAGTTATATCTCCAACAACAAATATGTTTCTATGACCCTTGACTCTAAGTTTTTCATCAACTTCAATTTTCCAAAATTATTGATTCGATCCTTCAATTACTCAAATTGACAGATTGCATCAATTTCACTTCCACATTCTTGCTTTTTCAACTATTCTAAAGTTTTATCAGATGCTTTTGGTCCGATGAACTCCAGTAGTTTGGATTTGTCGCCACGTGGCACAAATGGTTTGCAAAAACTAGATATATTTTTCTGTTAAAATATAATGACACTATTTTTGTAACGGCAGTGCCTTATTTCAAACACCTATTACTATCTCCAAAAAAATACATGTACTAGAATTGCTAATGTTTACTCTTTCTATTCTCAAACTCTGTAATATGTAAGGAAATACGTTTTTTTGATGTCATTAGGCAAAATGTGATAGTAGTAACTAGTGTCATGATCCAAATCTCAAATAGGTTGTGATCGACATTCCCCGACTTAACTTATTCTTAGGACTATTAATTTCATTTTATGAGAAGAGAAAAGAATTTTAAAAATGATGTTGGGTTTTTCTTTTCTATGGCTGTCAACTATACAAAACAAGACAAACGCTATAACGAATGACCTATAGTTGTAGAGAACATGTTCTCTCCAGCACTATCTTCACATATCTTTATCTCCAGCAAAACTTAGAAAGTAAAAAATGTATATCATCTTCTAGCAATTAGTGGATAAAATGTAGCACAAATACATGACTATATATAATGAAATGTGAAAAATTGAACTTCTAATTCTTGTGTGCTCAAACTATGTGATATTTAAGAACATAATTATGTTCAGGAAAAGAGAACTTAAATAGAGAAAATGATAAGAAAGAAAGTCCAAAGATTTACCAGGATGTAAAGTTGTCATTCAAATAAGAAATTCAACTCTATTAAATCCAAAATTCAGCAATAATATTTTCAAGAATGATTTAAAAATTAAAAAAATAAAAAGAACTTTTCAAGAATGTAGGGTAAACATATTTATAATATGGTTGGTCCTTTTTAGCACTACTAGTTTCACGGCACGTGCGTTGCACGTGTGTATCGTATCATATAGTAAATGATGTTGTAAAGTGGAATTAATATAACTATATTAAAGTTTTTTAGTAAATAATTATAATTGAAAGAAATAGGAAAAGTGCTTTTATATGATTAATACAAATTGTCATAGAGTTGCTTGTTTTTTTAGATCAACATGACGAGATATCATTGAAACATTTCAAAATACATTCAAAATTTAAATATGGGGAGAAAGTGACATTTCTTTAGTAGTATTGTTTTTTTACCTCATTCGATTTTGTCCAACAAAATAGAAAAAAATATCAATATAAAAAAGGTCACCAATAGTCTTTCCTCTTGAGGTGATGACCATAAATGATGGACACCATTTAAGTACTATTTTTCTCTTAAATATTCATATTTGAAATTTAGTATGTGCATGACACTAATAACTGTAATGACCCGTTGGATTATTTTGAGTACTAGAACTATTTTGACTCTTCCCGTAAATTTAAATGGTAATTTTGAACTATTTGTATAACTACGGTTATTTAGTTGGCAGATATTTATGAAATAATTAATTTTTATTAGCTGATGGTTAATGGGAAAGTCCATAATTTATTTAAGGGAAAACTACATAAATGGGCCATAAAATCCAAAATAATTACAAGTTCATACCCAAATCTAAAGTAATTTCTGAAATGCTCATTCTCTCATAAATAACTACATCTCATACCCCTCATTCATTAAGGTTGATAATTTTCGCTTAAGTGATACTAAATCAGTATCATATATTGTATTGGTATCATTAAGGCTGATAATTTTCGCTTAATTGATACTAAATCAATATCATATACTGTATTGATATTATTAAGACTGATAATTTCGCTTAACTTGATGCTAAATCAGTATATAGAAAAATTGTAGTTATATCCAATCATAATTTATAGTAGAATTAAGATAAGTTTAATTTTAAGAAAAAGTCATATATAGAAAAATTAATTTATAAAAAAAGCTAACTTTTATATCTAAAATTAATATTATAAAAATATTACATAAAAATAATTAAATATACAAGAGATTTAATTAAAACATACAATTTATATAATGTTTAATTAAAAATTTTGTATAATGAAAAAAAATTAAAATATTCAATAAAGTGAATTGGTGTGATAAATAATGTTACACCAAATTTGGTGTAACACTATTCACACACCAAAATGGTGTAAAATTTGGTGCTGGGTTGAAGCTTCAAAACACCAAATTTTACACCAAATAAAGAGTTGGTGTAAAATTTGGTGTTGGGTTGGAGATGGTCTAATATTTCGTAATGTTAATATTATGGTGTATTATGTATAACAATAATATTCAAATAAGATATATAATATAATTAATATATGTATTATTTTCTCTAATATCTTGTACAAATGACCTCTGAATCATTTCCTCCCAACAACCACATGATATCCCCTTCCCCAACCCTACCATCTCTCTTTTCACTAGGAATAGCAAACGAGGTGGTTGTGGGGTAAACCTGCATGAATTTAATCTACTTTGCTTTGCATAGTACAATTTATTGTTATCATCCGCCTCGTGTTATTATTATTGGAAAAGGGTAAAAAATACCCTTAAACTATCCGAATAGCTCATATTTACCCTTAAACTATATTTCGGCTCAAAACTACCCTTCCCGTCAAACTATTGGGTCAAAAGTCCCCTTCTTATTAACGGAAGTTGTTAAATGCCATATGGATGCCACATTGCACGCCAATAGGGTTCCACTGCCACATAGACTAAACGGAAAAGGGTAAAAAAATACCCTTAAACTATATTTCGGCTCAAAACTACCCTTCCCGTCAAACTATTGGGTCAAAAGTACCATTTTTATTAACGGAAGTTGTTAAATGCCATGTGGATGCCACATTGCATGCCAATAGGGTTCCATTACCACATCTATCACTAAATCCCAATTACTCTTTCCCCCCCCTCCCTCCCCCCCTCCCTCATTTCATTATTTTCCAGAAACGATTTCATCCCTTCTCCCTCATTTCACGGCTAGGGTTTCACAGTTTTCTTCATGGCTGGGTTTCAAAGTGGATATTCGTGGTTGTAGGTTAGTAAATATGTTTTCTTATTTTATTATGTTTAAGATTTCAAAGCATGATAGTTAGGATTTCACAACTTTCCCCTCATTTAGGGTTTCATAGATTTCTTCGGGGCTGGGTTTCAAAGTGGATATTTGTGGTTGTAGGTTAGTAAATCTTTTTTCTTATTTTATTATGTTTACGATTTCAAAGCATGATAGTTAGGATTTCACAACTTTCCCCTCATTTCGCGGCTAGGGTTTCATAGGTTTCTTCGGGGATGGGTTTCAAAGTGGATATTCGTGGTTGTAAACATAATAAAATAAGAAAAAAGAATTACTAACCTACAACCACGAATATCCACTTTGAAACCCAGTGTCACGACCCGAGAGCACCCCGTAGTCGTAACATGGCGTAGTTGACCCCGAAGGGGTCGCATACAAGCCCTTAGCATATTCTTAAACATAAGATAATAGAAAATACAGGAAAATTTAAAGCTTATACAATCAAAGTCATTTCTCATAAAAGCAAACGGAAGACTTTCTAGACTTTGTCTCAAACCATATATTACAACTTTTTAGGATAAACTCTTAGGACACAGCCCATACAATAGTTTCAACATAAAGAAAGACATAAAAGGAATAAGGGTTTGTCCTTGAAGCTATGAGGACTCACCAACTCTTCAACTCTTCTAGATCCTTGAAACTCTAGCCTCTAAAGCAACTCAAGCCTCCAACCCTACATTTGGTTAGAATGTAGGCAATATGCGTTAGTACAAAATGTACCAAGTATGAAAGCTAGCACAACATCATAAGAGCATCTCAAATGGTTAGTCAACATAAGACATAAGCATAAGAGATAATAACAAAGTCATAACATAATCATTATAGTCATTACATGGTCTCCAACATAACATCATAAAGACATAAGTCAACATAAGATATAATAATGAACATAGGAGATAAGACATAATCATATAAACATAATAGACTATTGGTCATAACTACCATAACAGAACCATTCTCAAGTGAACTCAAAAGCATACATGTGCAAAGCAAGAATAGCATCCCATAATACCACCCAAGCCAAGTATCCCTTTTTGGTCATCCTAATCATGGTCTATATGCATGGTTAACTCTTAAGTCTTTCTACCATAAGGGCACCATATTTCTAAGTAACCTCAAGACACACTTGTGCAATGCATAAAGGGCATCCCATAATACCCTTCACACTAAGCATTACCTTGAAGTCATCCTAGTCATATTCACCCTCCTTTGGTATCATTTAATGACTTACTTCAAGTAGACAAGGGTACTATCACCTCTAGTCAATCATAGCTTAGAAGGCATCTATAGCAACTATCCATCAAGCACAACTCATGTAAGACAACATTTATAAGGTAACCTTTAGTCATACTTGTGCAAGGCATGCGTAGCATCCCATACTACTACTCATACTAAGTACTTCTTTAGGTCATCATACTCATGTTCCTTAATTAGAGACTATCCCTTCTTTCAAAGTATGGGAACTCTAGGATGACACTTTACTAAATCCATCTTAGTTCCTTCTTATCCTAATTACATCTAGTTCATCATATTTGAACTCTTGGAGATGCTACTTAAAGCATAATCTAAGTTTATAATAAGTTGGACCCTATGAGATACTTCTTTTAGCATGTCTAGGTTTATTTATCATTATGGACCCTTTGAGGCCTTACTTAAGCATATCTAAGTCCATTTATACTCTTGACATTTATGAGGTACTTTATTAACTTGTCTTAGTCCTTCATTACCTAGAACCCTAGGATATACTACACTAAGTACATCTTAGTTCATTTAGGTTGAACCCTAGGAAATGCTACTTAAAACATAATCTAAGTTCATTAAGTTTGGTCTCTAGGAGATGCTTCTTCAAGCACACTATTAGACCATATAGGTTGAACCCTAGGATAGACTACACTAGGTATATCTTAGTTCATTTAGTTGGGTCTCTAGGAGATGCTCCTTCAAGCATAATCTTAGACCATTATTTGCATTGGACTCTAGGAGATGCTTCATTATGCATAATCTTAGCTCACATAGTTTGAACTCTAGGATATGCTACATTTAGTACAATCTTAGTTCATTACCAATCTTGTTTAATTGGGATATAGCCTTAACCGACATGAGAACATATGATCTCTCATGGTGTTACCCACACCATCAAGAGTTCGTCCACTTGCCAAGGTGGAACCGGTTTGTTAGCTTAGTTAGATTCACTAGCTAACTTCCTATGGGGTATATAGTTATGGGATACGGAGATTGCTACTAGAAACCCAAACTCCACTAGGTGAGGCTTCCATCTCATGAAACACACTTGGGGAAATCAATACTCTTCTAGGTGAGAGATCCCATGTGGGAAGCCCAAACTAACTAGGTGGGAACCTCTATGAAAGCCCAAACTCATCTAGGTGGGAACCTCCATCTCATTTCAATATCCTCTCAGTGCTAGGCATAAATCCCACAAGATAGTCATTAAGTCTCTACTTGGACTCAAGTTAACGAAAAGGTGTTCTTGATCACCAACCCATGCTAATACCTCTTTTAGACCATGTGTGAGCAACTATCACCATCCATGACCTAGGTATAAGGGTTCTATAGCCTTAGGTTCAACTAGTTAGGAGAAGTCCTTCAACCCTAGAACCATTACTATGTGAGAAGTCTTTCCTATTAAGTTCATATTCATGTTTAGCATTATGTCTAGAATTCTTCGTTAGACAAGGATAACATTATGACCTAAGTTATTCTATCACTTCCTACCATCTATGATTCATAAGGTGATCTAAGTAGGTAAAGGTTTCTCAACACAATTCTATTCATTAGCCTTGGATTCATATGTAGGTTTTACTCTCAAAGCCTTAGGATCTAAAGTTAAACATATTAGCTTCTTGATTAAGCCATAATGATCATCATTCATAACTATGACTCCTCATTCTCAATGACTCTACATCATGGAAGCATATTATGAATCTAGATTACAAGATATACAATCACATTCATTGATACTAGGTGATCGTAGTCATAATTAACCTTAAAGGTTCAATTCCATCTTTTACAAGTCAAGATAAATCATATACAATATAGTCTAGTTAAATTCATCATTATATGATCCTAACTTTGATCAATTACAACACACAACATTAAATTAGGAAGATCACTCACGAACCTTCAGCCTTGCCTCTAATGGCATCAACCCACAAATATCACATTCATCAACTTAGGTTAGGGTTCATCATAAAAATCACATAAATTCATCATAATATCATTAAACAAATACAATTCAATCATAATTGGATGCTATCCACTAGATTGGAATCACATCCAAGCCCTACCCACAATGCAATCACAACCCTAGCTAGATTTGGGTTTTTGAGTTCACAATTTGGAGGGGGGGGGGGGACTATGTGGGCTACATAGGTGGAAGAACCCATGGATGATTATGCTTCACATACCTTCAATCAATGCCCTAAACAAATCTTGAATCAATGGTGAAATTCGCCCAAAGTTGCTGGCCCAAGTTTCTTTCTTCTTGTTCTTCTAGAGAGAGAATTTCTTGAGAGTAATTTGGGGGTCTTTAGATGAATGACTTAAAGTGATTAGTTTAGGGGTCTATTAAAAATTTATAGGCGGTTATTTAACTACCTAACCGACCCCCTAAGCCCTTAATTAAATAACTAATTAATCCCCAAACCCCCAACTTAAAACTAAACTTGCCAAAATTGGCAGCATCCACGAGACCACCATCCACGGACTGTGGATGGTCTAATGGATGTGGTTTGGGTCTGTGGTTTGGATCTAAGGCTCAAATGTTGCAGGCTAACTCAGGCCTAATCCACGACCATGAACCACGGGGCGTAGATCAGTCTACTGAGCTTGGTTTGCAATCGTGAATCAAGCTATTTTGACAGCTTTTTGGGCAGTGTTGGGGTCCTCCTCAAGGACCCCTTGGGTGGTCCTTGGGGATTCGTACCCAGACATTTAACCCCTAAACATGTCCTTCTAAGTACGGGAGCCATTTATCTTGAGTTTAACCCTCATGCAACACTCCAAAACTCCACTACAAGACCCTATAACACACTAGTTCAACTCACTAGTTTAGTCTAGAACTCACTAGTTCAACTAACTAATTTAAGGGGTGTTACACCCAGCGACGAAGAAACTTGTGAAACCCTAGCCGCGAAATGAGGGAGAAGGGGTGAAATCGTTTCTGGAAAATAATGAAATGAGGGGGAAAAAGAGTAATTAACATTTAGGGATTTAGTCTATGTGGCAGTGGAACCCTATTGGCGTGCAATGTGGCATCCACATGGCATCCATGTGGCATTTAACAACTTTTGTTAATAAGAAGGGCACTTTTGACCCAATAGTTTGACGACAAGGATAGTTTTGAGCCAAAATATAGTTTAAGGGTAAATATGAGCTATTTTGGATAGTTTAACGGTATTTTTGACCCTTTTTCCTTTTAGTCTATGTGGCAGTGGAACCCTATTGGCGTGCAATGTGGCAGCCATGTGGCATTTAACAACTTCCGTTAATAAGAAGGATACTTTTGACCCAATAGTTTGACGGGAAGGGTAGTTTTGAGCCAAAATATAGTTTAAGGGTATATATGAGCTATTTCGGATACTTTAAGGGTATTTTTGACCCCTTCTCCCTCATTATTTTTTCCTATTTAATTCTTTTTGAAGTCTTTCAAGTTAAATTAAAAAAATGAAGAGACACGTGATTCCAGATTAGTTTTTCAGTTAATTCAAATGATGTAGACAATCTAATCTAATACAAAAATTAATATATGTTTTCATTGGTCAAACAAGTGTGACCTTTAAGGCCTCATTTGTTTGCAATTAATGGAGGTCTGAATCTTAATCATTCAGATTCAACCCATTAAGTGCGTTTCAGCTCATTAAGTCCGTTTGTTTCTTTTTTCAAAAAACCTCTTAATGGATCTGAAAAGGTCTGAACGAATCAGATCTGTAGGAGAGTCTTAACAACATTTAGACTTATTTAATAAGTTATAAAATAATACTGTATCGCCTCTCTCGGTGTTTGCATAACTTTTGCTCTCACAGCTACAAACTTTCTTCCTTTCTATTTCAATCAAACACCATTTTTTTCGTCTTGAAATGGTAAGTTTTCATAATTTTTACAAGTATTTTTTTATATTAATAATTTTCTTAGAGTGTATTGATGTTTGTCAAGAACACTTTTTGCAATAATATTTTAGTGTATTGATGTTGATCAAGATTTTTGAGTGAAAAAATACTATCCATAATTAAAAATAATAACCATGTATACATATTTGACGTCTCTTATTAGAATTTTGTCTTAGGCCAATAATTTTATTGAGACTCTTTGATAATCAAACCTAATTGTGAGTCACTAATATATTATTGTTGTTGAACTAGTTGGTGACAAAAACAGTGGAGCTCCTAATAATTTTTCGTCCAATTTTTTAGTTTCAGTTGGAAAAAAAAGTTTTGGGGAAGAAAAGAAAAACTTATTCGTCTCAATTGGAAATTGATGAGAAGATGATTACTGCTTTAGAATTATTGATTTAAAAAATAGTGCACCCACATTTGAAGAATATATGGAAAAATTATATAGACTTGGATGGGAAGAGTCATTATACAATACATGTGTTATGGGAAGAGTCACTGCTACAAAAAAGCATGAATGGCGTTAGAGGTTCCCAAGTTAGAGAATTGGATTAAGGCTATTGGACAAAATATAGAAATTCTTTAGTTTTTCTAATTAGCTAAAATATATGTTAGGCGCTAAAAATGTGATACCTTATTTATTATTTTTCAACTAGTATCTATTATACTTATTGAATTGTTTGATATTATATTGTGCATATAAAATAATTTTTATTCGTGATTTTTTTTATGTTATGTTGGATGATTATGATTTTTTTTAATCTAATAGTAATATTTTTTGTTGAAATGAGTTTTTTATAACATTTTATTAATATAATGTTTGATTTCATAGGCACATTCAGATATTGAAAACAAATAATCTTAATTATTCAGAGTTCAGATTTAAAGACCACATCTTAATATTCAGATGTGTATTCAGATCTAGACACTTATATCTTAATATTCAGATGAATAATTCAGACCTCTTAATCTTAATGGAAACAAATGAGGCCTAAGTCACACAAAGACAAATTTAGTGTTATACCAACATATTTATGATATAGTAGTCTCTTTTAGCACTATAATAATGAGTTGTGTAAAAATTTATCATTTTGAACTCTTTTATTTTCTACACCCACCCTTCCTCTCTTGCTTCAATTATTGAAAGACAATTTTACTTATGGCTGTCAGCTGTAAACTGTATACAAGTAAGACCACTAGCAAGAGAGAGAGAGAGAGAGAGAGAGAGAGAGAGAGAGAGAGAGAGAGAGAGAGAGAGAGAGAGAGAGAGAGAGAGAGAGAGAGAGAGAGAGAGAGAGAGATCACTGGTCATTTTCTTAAAGAAGCTGAGGATGACTTCGTTTGGTCTTGAGATTGTGTTAATATTCCTTTGGGCCCGTTTAGTCATGCGATATAAAATTATGAGATGAAGTTGAAATTTTGTTTGGATATGTGATTTGAATTTTTTATATTGTATATTTTCTCATACAAATAAAAACTTCATAAGTTGTAAAACTATTAAAGTTGTCCTAATTCTCTATACAATCTTACCAAATAAGTATAAGTTTATAAAATCACATAATACACTATCACAAAGAAATTCTTAAAAAATACAATATTTATTGATCAAGCTTTAATTCAATAAAAAATTTAAATTAAACATAATTAGTTATGCCGTTCTAGTCTTTAGTATAATCCTTTCACATAGTACGAACAATCTTCTCACGTCGAACTTGCATTTCTCATTCATGTGACTGAGAAGACGAACCAACATTGTTACTTTGAGTCATTTATTGATCAATTTGGTTGGTAAATATATATGATAAAGAAACAATGAATTTGATGAATATAAATGGAAAAGTAGATTTTTGATTTGAAGAAATAATAAATTATATGTTAGTAAGAATAATCATTTTGTTGGAATGTATGCCTCCACTATCAGTCAATGGATCAGGTCCCTTGACACAGCAAGAACATCGATAATAAGTAAATGCAATAATGTAAACAACACCAGCACTTTACGTGGAATCCTCCTTGCTCAAGGGCGATGAAAATCACGACCTGTACACACATGATTTCAACCCAACTCCATTTAACTCTAAAGGGAGCAATGTTTCAGATTACAAACTGTTGCACCCTAGGAATTTAACTCTAAATCCCTCCCCCCCCCCCCTCAATGTAGCAACTCTACTACAAAGAAGTAACTAAGCAATGACTCTATTGCCCACTAAACCACCCAAATCTAGATGATCCTGACTTCAACTAAGCAACAACTCTGTTGCCCACTAAACCACCTAGAATTCAACTAAGCAAGAAAAATGTTGCCCACTAAATCACCTAACTCTAGATGACTTAGACTTTAACTAAGCAACACCAATGTTTCCCACTAAATCAATCAACAGTCAACTGATTTAGACTTTTCTTCTGAAACGAAACAACGATCTAATTCCTTTATAACTTAGCAATAGATTTACAAGATAAGCAATGAAGTATACACCTTAAGACAACTAAGACACAAACAGCTTTATGAGGTCCTTGTTGCTCTTGAGGAGTGTTCTTCTTTGAGGATGACCTTTTCTTTTTGAGCTTAAGAGTTTTCAGAAATTCACAACTTTGTTTGTCAAGTGTTAAGTTTGTGTTTTGGAGAAGAGACTATATCAAAAAGACACAAACACCTTGTGACGACACCATTGGCTGAGAGCTTGTTGTTGTGAAAAGTTGTGCACCAACCATGTCAAATGTGACGACTTTTAGCCAGCTGTCGTTTGACTTTTCACATACGCAGTCTTTTCGGGACTAGGTCGCTTGCAGTGTTTTCTTTGTGAGTTCTTGGAAAGACTTTCTAGCTCTTCTCTGAATGAATGAATTTTTTTGTTGTTTGTCATTTTGATTATATCAACAAAAAAAACTTATTGACCATTGGACAAACAAACTCATCCATTTCTATTGGTGAAGTACGGTGACGACTTCACCAACTCACTGACAGGACAACTTTACAGTTGTACCCTATTTTGAATATGGACAAGAGTACTCTGCCAATGATTGGGTCCCTGCATTTGTGAGGATCATCAAAACACCTGGAATATAAAATTTCCCCCCTTTTTATGACGACACACAATTATTCCTCACACTGAGTTTATTTATTCATTTGCCCTATTGTCAGTCCCGATTACAATTATATGGTCCCTTATTAGATCCCTAAGTTTATTAAATCATCAAAACTTAACATTAGCTCCAAAATAACATTTCCCCCCTTTTTGATGATAACAAACTCATTCACCTTCTTCCCCCTTTCACTAGTTCCCCCTGTCAGCATGCCTCTTCAGGTAACTGGATTTGTCCCCTGAAGTTTGTCAAATCATCAAAACTTCACATCAGCAACAAAATGGCATTTGCCTTCTTTTTGATGATGACAAACTTGTTCAACTTCTACCCCCTATCGGCATGACCATGTCCTCTTCAAGTAGCGTTGATTCCTACTATCGACATGACCATGTCTTCTTCAAGTAGCATTGATTCCCCTTATCGGCATGACTATGTCCTCTTCATGTTTCAAATTGCCACCATCATTGATCTCATACCTTAACAATTTTCCCCCTTTTGACATCATAAAAAAGGTTAAAATAGTAAACCAAGTTGACAGAAATGCAGTTCAGGCAAATTCATGGCCACATGGACAACACTGAGCATGAGTAAAAATGCATAAAGTAATGAGACAAGTCAGAAGAAACAAGACATTTTTCATTCATAAATAAACGATCAATAATTAAAGCATTGTAAATATTATTACAAATGAGAACCAGGACAATACCCACTCAGTTTCGATAGAAAAAGAGGGATGAGGACTGACATGAGAATTTAGGAAGAGAGGGGATGGATTAGGAGTAAGGGATTAAAAGAATAGGATTAGTGGAACATATCCTTTAGCATGGTTCCTTCAGAAGCCTCTCTTGAAGTTCACATTCTTTGCTGCCCAGCTTCATGTTGAATCTTCAGGGCTGTCAATTTTTTTCCAACCTGGTCCTTCTGATAGTGCTGTTTCAGAAGCTGAGACTTCAGGCAACCCATTTTAGTATCCTTGTTAGTAAGAGTAACTGTCACAGCTTCCGACGCTAGCCTGAGTTTCTCATGATAGAAAGATTGGTAAAATCAAACTTACTTAAGGCCTCTGAGATGAATGGATCAATAATTGAGGAACCATTTCAATCATTTTTTTAAGGTCAGACACCCTCCTATTCAGAATACTTTGAGTTCTCAGAATATCATCCTCTTTCTTTTTTAACATCATTTTTTCACCTTCTTGTTTTTGCTTGTTGGACTTGGTCCCTCTTCACACTCAAAGATTTCTTTATTAGAAAGTTCTTCAGTAGGAACAAATACTTTAAACATTTGAAGTGTTTTTGAGAGAGGATAAAAGAGGATTTTGAAAATTTCTAATTTTTGGAAGGGAGTTTGAATTTTTTTGCGGAGATAGAAAGAAATATGAAGTATAAAGGAGGTGAAAGGGTGTATCATGTGAAAGGAATCTTGGTATTCAGATGATGGCACGACGATTAGATACCTGAATGACAGGTATGTGACAATTGCAACGGCTCTCATGCATAATTCAAAATGCAATGTTAAAATGGCTAACCTTCGAGAACGGATCGGGTCCCTCTCGGTAGTTTGAATGTGATTGCCTAGATCTGTCCTGACCTCCCTTTTCCTTCAGCAATTCTACCATGTGTGTATTCCTACAAAAGGTGTAAGACTGAATTTTCTAAAACATACATAACTGGAAAATAAGGATACCTACTCCCTTTGCAAATTCATGAGAGGGTTGATTGCTTCAGGCATTCAGTTAAGTTTTAGCATCCCCAACTTCAATTTGTTTATCTCGACCAAGTCCTTCGCCAGAGCTGAATCTGCTACATATTTTGCCTTAGTTTTTGAAAGAGAGAACACCTTTAGGTCTCCTTAATGTTTTTTATTAGCTCAATACTCGATATAATTGCTGAGAATGCAACTATATTTCTAGTTTTGTACCTAGTATGCATTCCATAATTCAAACGAGAAATAAGATTATCAAGGGGATTAGACGACTTGTGTTTTCACCCTAACTTGGTAGTCAAGGGTTGAGGCTAATCAACTTGTTCTTCTTTATTCACAGACTCCTCATTTTTAGGTTGAACTGCATATTCTGGTTCCGCATTATCAACCAGGCCAGGTCCCTCTTAAGGTTCAACATCTTCAGTGACTTCTTCAAATTGATCTAGTTCAGCAGCAGTTCAAACTTGAGATCTTTCAGCTTGTAACTCATTCATACTATCTCTCTGAATTTGAAAAAGTTCTTTTATCTCATCATCATCCTTATTCTCAAGATCTTTAATACCACCAACCTCATCAAAGACCACATGAAAACTTTCTTCGATGCACAATGTTCTCTTATTGTAAACTCTGTAAGCTTTACTTGAAGAGGAATAACCTACAAACACTGTTTCATCATTTCTAGGATCAAATTTTTCTAGATTGATACGCTCAAATTACACCTCCTTTCAGAAGCATAAGCGATCGTTATCAAGTAAAGAACCCAACTTGGAGGTTGGGATCGATCCCACAAGGAAAATGGTTTAGACTTTACTTTTAACCAACAATTATATTCAATTAGTCAAATTATTTCCAGAAACAGGTAATAAAAAGGGGGGTTGTGCTTGTGTGAAACAAATAGTAAGAACTTAATAAGTAATCAATAATTAAACTCAACTTTGGTTGTTATCAAGATAGGAGAAATAACTAGGGTACACGTGTTCCCCATAATCTCATAACGCAGTAAT
>JAJOOF010018096.1:0-23248 GCA_029582545.1 Solanum lignicaule | reverse complement strand
AATAAATGTATAAAAATATCAGAAATATATATATTAAACATATTAGTGAAGTAGTATTTGATAATCTTTATGGAACAATAATAATGCTAGTAATATTACTAAATTTTGGCGTACGTCTTAACATAAAGTATCAAAATATATAAATGATAATTTATGAAAAACCAATCGATGATAATTAGAACTATTTCAAAAAGTATCATTTGTATAATTCTCAATTGATTAATTTTATTACCAATATAGTACGAAAGTTTGTTAATGAATGATTGAATCAATCCATTGCCACGTAGATCCTTATATCTAAATAACCTTTGAAAGAAAAGAAAAATGGATAATTGGAGGGATCTCCCATCTTTAAGTCGGTGTTCATCTTGAATTCCCATTTTTTTATGACAAGAACCTTTAAAACATTTCTTGATCAATTAGGACCTTTATCCTCATATCTGTAGGTGTAATACCCCGTTTCCGAAACAAGCTAAACCAATAGATTTCCAGAAGTTGCAGGTGCAACCCAGAGTTGCAACCCACGGACCGTAGGGTGACCCATGGTCCATGCAGGTAGTCCGTGGATGGCCACCTGCAGCCCTCCCCAGAATCAGCTCAGAAAGTTCTCCAAGGTATGACCCACGGTCGGACCCACAGACCATAGGTCAGGCCACACACCATGGTCCTAGTCCGTGGATCGAGGCCCCATAATCTAGTCCCAGAACCCCATCGACGGTTTACCAGCACGGATCGTCGGTCCTGCCACGGTCTGTCGGTGACCCCGACAGCTTTTAAGTCAGGGGTCATTTGGTCTTTTCCTTATGCATTGGACCTCTAAACTACGTCGTTTCAACCCTAAACTACGCAGTTTTTCTCAGTTTTAGCCTAGTACAAAATTAGAACCTAACCTAATCAATTATTCACCAAAAATTCATCAAACTTAGAGCAAAACAGAGAAGAAAGTCGACCAAGCCCTAGTTCAAGAACGTAGGGAGTTTTCGTTACTTCTAACCCCGAAATCAAAATATTTCTCCGTGAATTTCATCACCAGGTATGTGGGATTTCACTCATGGGTTCCTTTCACCAATTAGGTCCCTAGATTTCAGTCAGAATCTTCATTCCCTTAATATTATCTAGACCTATGGTTTCTTGAATGTTAGAAATTGTTGGATTTTAGCATTTAGAATGATCCAAATAAGATTATCATGATTTTTGTATCGTTTTGTGTAGATTCTTTCATAAATTCAGAACCCTAGCTATGTAGTTCTTTTAGTTCATGAATTACACATGCTAGGCCAGTTATTTCAAATATACATGCCTCAGATTTGAATGTTTCATTATTAGTACATTCATGTTGAATTTTCATTTAGCCTATCAGTATTTTGAGCTATCCCATATTATAGAAATTCAGTCATAAATTATTTATTACATAATCAATTGGGAGTAGCTTAAGATCTAGTGGAATCGAGTCAGTCACCTTCAAGTCCCAGAACTACGTGCCCCCATCGGTAAGTCCCCTCTGTGGCCATTATATTTGGTGATCACGCCAGTCATGCCTCTATACCTCTGGCAGGGTATGTTGGATCCACCCAATGGGGCGTATACATCGGACTCCACATCTAGCTCATGTGGTTTTGTGTCAGTTATTAGTAGCTCCCTTATAGTCAGATTCTATTGCATTGACCATGTTATCAGTTACAGTTAGATTTCAGTATCAGCATGTTATAAACTTGGTCATTACATCCAGTTAGTTCATGTCCAGTATTCTCAGCATAGCATCATGCTTATCTCTTATCATTGCTCATATAAATGCGTTGGTTCAGTTATATTTATTGTTCAGCTTTATTCTATCCTACATGCTCAGTACCTTTCAAGTACTGACGCATACTCTGCGCTACATCTTCTCATGATGTAGGTTGAGGTTCTCAGCTTCCAGATCGCATAGATCGGTTCCTGATCTTCAGCTCAGCATCATCAGTGGTGAGTCCTCATTCTCTGAGGACAATAGACATGTTTCCTTTGTTTTTAGTCTTAGTTTTAGTTTTTGCTAGATTTAGTTGGGGCATCTCCCAGCACTTCTAGTCAGTTAGAAGCTTATTTCAGACATAGTTAGTTTCAGCTTTAGCAATTGAGTTGACCTTTCACTTGTTGTTAAACTCTCAATTTTTATATATTCAGATAGTTATGGGTATTCCCCATCATTTCATTTCAGTTTATCTTATGATTTAGCTTCCGCATAGTATTTCCTTACTTCAGTTTACTTAGTATGCTTATGATATGCCAGCAGGGTTAGCTTGGGGTCACTCGTTATTCTAGGTCCCATGTTCGCGTTTTAGGGGTAGCTTTGGGGTGTGACAAACTTGGTGTCAGAGCACTAGGTTTAAAAGTTCTAGGATGTTTGAAAATCCGCGCTAAGTAGAGTCATTTTCATGGGTGTTAAGTGTACCATATCTAATGAAAGGGATGCTACATAGTGTTTTAGGAAAACTTCACTTTCTTGATATTCTTATTGTGCGTAAGGTATGATCCAACTTCCTCATTCTAATCATTTATTATGCGCTATTAGATCATGCCTCCTCGTAGATCTAATGGAAGGAATGTGAATGCACGCAATGCTAATACAACTTATCCAGTCCCAGATCAGGAAGTATAGAATGTTGAGTTTCGGAACACCATTCAGCTTTTGGCTCAGAGTATGACTAACCAGAACAACCATCAGGTTCCAGTTTCTGCAAATGCTAGTGGTGGATCAGTGGCAGCCAGGGTTCTTGACTTCATTAGGATGAATTCGCCTGAGTTCTTAGGATCGCAAATTGGTGAGGATCCCCAAAACTTCATAGATGAGGTCAAGAAGATCTTTGGATTGATGCAAGTGACAGGTAATGATAGGGTAGAGTTGGCATTCTATCATCTTAAGGATGTAGCTCATATTTGGTATACTCAATGGAAAGAGAAAAGGGGTACATATGTAGCTCCTATCACTTGGGAATGTTTTAGTGAGACCTTTTCGTTCTTCCCAAGAGAGTTGAGGGAGGCAAAAGCTTAGGTGTTCATGAATTTGAGGCAAGGTAACATGACAGTCCAAGAGTATGGACTCAAGTTTATCCAACTCTCCAGGTATGCTCCTCACATGGTTGTCGATTCCAGGGCTCAAATGAACAAGTTTCTATACGGGGTAACCGACTTAGTGAAAATAAAGTGTAGGAATGCTATGTTGCTGGAAAATATGAACATCTCTAGACTCATAACTCATGCTCACCAGTTTGAGGGAGATAAGCTTAGGGAACATGCTAAGGATAATAAGAAGGCTACAACAGGCAACTATGAGTATCCTCAACAGAATTGGGTGGTGGAAATCACTCGCAATTTCAGCAAAAGTCTTCAACTCCAGCACCTTCATCAGCTAGTGTTCCATCCTCCAAGTTCCGACATGATCAGAAAGGTAAAGCATCAGGCTTTAAGTCTCAGGGGAGTGTTTCAAGCACCAGAACCTACCCAACTTGTCCAAAGTGTGGTAAGAACCATCCGGGCGAGTGTCTTGTAGGAAAGAAAGGATGTTTTGGGTGTGATCAGTAGGGTCACAGGTTGAGAGATTGTCCTTCTGCTAAATAGGGTTAATGGGGGCAATAATAATAGAGCTCAGTCTACAACTTCAGCAGCACCAGCAGGTCACTCGACTCAGCAAGGTAACTCATCTGGTACAGGTGGTGGACAGCGCCAAAATAGGTTGTATGCTCTTCAGGCTCACCAAGATCAGGAAGATTCTCCTGATGTAGTCACTAGTATGTTATGAGTTTTTAACTTAGATGTTTATGCTTTGTTAGATCCAAGGGCTACTCTTTCCTTTGTAACTCCTTATATAGAAGTCAACTTCGATGTTAGCCCAGAAATTCTCTCAAAACCTTTCTCAGTCTCTACTCCAGTCGGTGACCCAATTATATCTAGATGGGTATACAGAAATTGCTCTGTCACAGTCTCCCAGAAAGTCACCTTAGCAGATCTTGTAGAGTTAGAAAATGTGGATTTTGATATCAATCTAGGCATGGATTGGCTACAACCCTGTTATGCCTCAGTCGATTGTAGAACTAGGATTGTTCGTTTTCAGTTTCCAGGCTAACCAGTCTTGGAATGGAAGGGTACTAGCTTAGCGCCTATAGGTCGATTCATTTCTTACCTTAAGGCCAGAAAGGTGATCTCTAAGGGTTATCTCTATCATCTAGTTTGTTTAAGGATTCAAGCTTTGAAACTCCAACTCTTGAGTCAGTTCCAGTAGTTAATGAGTTCCCAGAAGTGTTTCCAGAAGATCTTCCCGGAGTTCCTTTAGAAAGGGAAATCAACTTTGGAATTGATCTCCTTCCAAATACCCAGCTTATTTCTATTCCTCCTTAAAGAATGGCTCCAGCTGAGCTTAAGGAATTGAAAGAGTAATTGAAAGACCCTCAAGATAAGGGTTTCATCAAATCTAGTATTTCCCCATGGGGTGCACCAGTGTTGTTCATGAAAAAGAAATATGGTTCTCTCAGAATGTGCATTGACTATTATACGCAGTTGAACAAGGTCACAATTAAGAATAAGTATCCTATCCCAAGGATTGATGACTTGTTTGACCAGCTTCAGGGTGCTAGTCATTTCTCAAAGGTAGACCTTAGATCCGGTTATCATCAGCTTAGAGTCCGGGATAGTGACATCCCGAAACCAGCCTTCAGAACTCGGTATGGTCATTTTGAATTTTTAGTTTTGTCATTTGGACTAACCAATGCTTCTGTAGCTTTCATAGACTTGATGAACAGAGTGTTCAAGCAGTATTTGGACTTGTTTGTTATTGTCTTTATTGATGATATCCTCATTTACTCTAGGAATGAGGAAGAACATGCAAATCATTTGAGAGCTGTCCTGCAAAATCTCAAAGATCACCAGTTATTCGCTAAGTTTAGCAAATGTGAGTTTTGGTTGCAATCTGTTGCTTTTCTTGGGCATATTGTGTCTAGCGAAGGGATCCAAGTGGATTCTCCAAAAATAGAAGTAGTGAAACAATGGCCCAGACCTAACTCTCCTACGGATATCAGAAGCTTGGTTACTACAGAAGGTTCGTGGAAGGATTTTCATCCATAGCCTCTCCATTGACTAAGTTGACTCAGAAGAAGGTTAAGTTTTAGTCGTCAGATGATTGTGAAAAAAGCTTCACCGAACTGAAAACTAGGTTGACTACAACTCCTGTTTTGACTCTACCAGAGGGTTCAGACGGTTATGTTATCTATTGTATGCATCCAGAGTTAGCCTAGGTTGTGTGTTGATGCAGCGAGGTAAGGTTATAGCTTATGCTTCTAGACAGCTTAAGGTGCATGAGAAGAACTATCCAACTCATGACCTCGAGCTTGCAGCAGTGGTATTTGCACTTAAGATTTGGAGACATTACTTGTATGGTGTTCACGTAGATGTGTTCACAGACCATAAGAGCCTTCAGTATATGTTCATCGAGAAAGACTTGAATCTTCGCTAGAAGAGATGGCTTGAGTTCCTCAAGGATTATGATATGAGTGTGCATTACCATCCTGGTAAGGCCAATGTAGTAGCAGATGCTCTTAGTAGACTATCTATGGGTAGTGTAGCACATGTTAAGGAAGAAAGAAAGGAACTAGCAAAGGATGTTCACAGACTTGCTCGCTTAGGAGTTCGTCTTATGAGCATATTAGATGGTGGTGTAACAGTTCAGAATTGGTCAGAATCTTCATTGGTAGCGGAGGTTAAGGAAAAGCAAGACAGTGATCCGATATTGCTTTAACTAAAGGGTGAAGTCCATCAACAGAGAGTTGAGTTTTCTCCCAAGGGGGAGATGGTGTGCTTCGCTATCAAGGTCGATTATATGTTCCTAAGTTGGGTGAGTTGAGACAGCTGATTCTTGCAGAAGCCCATAATTCCTGATATTCTATTCATCCAAGCGCCACTAAGATGTACCGTGATCTGCGAGAGATCTTTTGGTGAAATGGTATGAAAAGAGGTATAGCGGATTTTGTGTCTAAGTGCCCTAATTGACAGCAAATGAAGGTAGAACATCATAAACCAGGAGGTATGACTCAAGATATCAACATTCCTACTTGGAAGTGGGAAGTGATCAACATGGACTTCATTACAGGGTTACTTTGTACTCGCAGACAATATGACTCCATTTGGGTGATAGTAGACAGAGTTACTAAGTCTGCGCACTTTTTGGTTGTTTAGACTACATATTTGGCGGAGGACTATGCCAAGCTTTACATTAATGAGATAGTCAGGTTGCATGGGGTTCCTTTGTCTATCATTTCAAATAGAGGTCCTCAGTTTACCTCTCATTTTTAGAAGTCATTTCAGAAAGGTCTTGGTACTCAGGTTAATCTTAGCACAACATTTCATCCACAGACAAATGGCTAGGCAGAGCGTACCATTCAGACCTTAGAGGACATGTTGAGAGATTATGTGATCGAAATCAAGGGTAGTTGGGATGATCACCTTCCTCTTATAGAGTCCGCCTACAATAATAGCTACCATTCCAACATTCAGATGGCCCCTTATGAGGCTTTGTATGGGTGTAGATGTAGATCTCCAGTTGGTTGGCTTGAAGTAGGTGAAGTAGCCTTGATAGGGCCAGATTCAGTCATGATGCTATGGAGAAAGTGCAACTCATTAGAGATAGACTTAAGATAGCCTAGAGTCGCCAGAAGTCCTATGCAGATGTAAGGAGAAGGGAATTAGAGTTCCAAGTTAATGATTGGGTTTTCCTAAAAGTGTCACCTATGAAGGGGTTGATGATATTTGGCAAGAAGGGGAAGCTCAGTCCTAGATATGTAGGCCCTTACAAAATCTTGAAAAGAGTTGGTAAAGTGGCTTATGAGTTAGAGCTGCCAGTAGAATTAGCAGCAGTGCATCCGATTTTTTACATTTCCTTGTTGAAAAGTGTGTGGGTGATCCAGCATCTATAGTGCCATTAGAAAGTGTTGATGTAAAGGATAGTCTTACTTACGAGGAATTGCCAGTTGAGATTCTTGATCGTCAAGTTCGAAGGTTGAGAAACAAAGAAGTCGCGTCATTTAAGGTTTTGTGGAGTAGTCAGTCCGTAGAGGGAGCTAGTTGGGAAGCAGAAGCAGCCATGAAGGCCAAGTATCCTCATCTCTTTCCTTCTAATTCCATACCAGCTTGAGGTAATAGTTCCTCTTCAGTTTTTCAGTCAATATTCATGTGTAGATTCAGTGTTAGTATCATGTTCCTTCAGTTTGTACTTGCATTTTCAGTCTATTTGCATGTTCTTGGAACTTAGTTTAGTAAGAAATCAGTTTCTAGTAATTAGAGGTAGAGTTTGCAGCTCTTTCCCTCCCTATCCAGCTAGTTTAGACTTCATTCGAGGACAAATACTTCCAACGGGGAGATAATGTAACACCCCATATCTGAAACAGACCAAACCAGCAGATTTCTAGAAGTTGCAGGTGCAACACACGGTTGCCACCCACGGACCGTAAGGTGACCCACGGTCCGTGCTGGTGGTCTATGGATGACCACATGCAGCCCTCCCCAGAATCAGCTCAGAAAGTTCTCCAAGGCATGACCCATGATCGGACTCACGGGTCAAGCCACAGACCGTGGTCTTGGTCTGTGGATCAAGGCCCCAATATCTAGTCCTAGAACCCCGTCGACGGTTGACCAACACGGACTGTCGGTCCTGCCATGGTCTGTCGGTGACCCCGACAACTTTTAAGTTAGGGGTCATTTGGTCTTCTCTTTATGCGTTGTACCCCTAAACTACGGCGTTCAAACCCTAAACTACATAGTTTTGGTCAGTTTTAGCCTTGTAAGAAAATTAGAACCTAACCTAATCAATTATTCACCAAAAATTCATCAAACTTAGAGCAAAATAGAGGAAAAATCAACCAAGTCCTAGTTCAAGAACGCAACGAGTTTTCATCAGTCCCTAGAATTCAGTTAGAATCTTGATTCCGTTAATATTATCTAGACCTCTTGTAGAAATTGTTGTATTTTAGCTGTTAGAATGATCCAAATCAGATTATCATGATTTTTGTATCGCTTTGTGTAGATTCTTTCATAAATTCAGAACTCTAGCTATGTAGTTCTTTTAGTTCATGAATTACACATGCTAGGCCAGTTATTTCAGATATACATGCCTTAGATGAATGTTTCATTGTTAGTACATTAATGTTGCATTTTTAGTTAGCATTTCAGTATTTTGAGCTATCCCATATTATAGAAATTTAGTCATAAATTTTTACTTACATAATCAATTGGGAGTAGCTTAATACTGAGTGGACTCGGGTCAGTCACCCTCAAGTCCTAGAACTACGTGCCCCCATAGGTAAATCCCCTATGTGGGCATTATGTTTAGTTATAACGTCAATCATGCCTCTATACCTCTGGCAAGGTTGTTGGGTCTTCTTGATGGGGCGTATATATCGGACTCCACATCTAGCTCATGTGGTTTTATGTCGGTTATTAGTAACTCCCTTACAGTCAAATTATATTGCATTGACCATGTTATTAGTTACAGTCAAATTTCAATCTCAGCATGTTATAAACTTGGTCATTGTATCCGGTTAGTTCATGTCTAGTATTCTCAGTTTAGTATCATGCTTATCTCTTATAATTGCTCAGATATATGCATTGGTTCAGTTATGTTTATTGTTCGACTTTATTCTATCATGCATGCTCAGTATCTTTCAAGTATTGACGCATACCTTGCGCTACATCTTCTCGTGATGTAGGTTGAGGTTCTCACGTTCCAGATCACGCATTGATCGGTTCTCGATCTTCAGCTTAGCAGCATCAGTGGTGAGTCCCCATTCTCCGAGGATGATAGACATGTTTCCTTTGTTTATAGTCTTAGTTTCAGTTTTTGTTAGATTTAGCTGGGGCATGTCCCCGCACTTCTAGTTAGTTAGAGGCATATTTCAGACATAATTAGTTTCATCTTTAGCAATTGAGTTGACCTTTCAGTTGATGTTAAACTCTCAGTTTTATATATTCAAATAGTAATGGGTATTTCCATTATTTCATTTCAATTTATCTTATGATTTAGCTTCCGCACTGTATGTCATTACTTCAGTTTACTTAGTATGCTTATGATATGCCAACAAGGCTAGCTTGGGGTCACTCGTGATCCTAGGTCCCGTGTCCGCCTCCTTGGGGTAGCTTCAGGGTGTGATAGTAAGATTTTGAGAAGATCTCACTTTGTCTACTCATTCAATTGTAACATACACGTACATATTAAATAAATACAGATAAAATAGACTCCTAATATGATAATAAGTATGAAAATAGAGGAAATAAAGTCCTAATGATATAAGGTTGCTATTTTGGTAAATATTAAGTAAAATTAGGTATTGGACCTAAGTCACACCCCGAAAACTTGCTCAAAGGGAGGATGATCACCCAACTCTAATAAGGTGTCCACTGATTTCATTAACCACCAATGTGGGACTTTTTTCATTCTTTTAACATCCCACTTCACGCTTACTACTTAGCATTTGGTGCGGGCAAATTTTTATTTTTGGAGCTCCCAAAATTTTGTTTGGACCCTGCTCTGATAACATGTGAGATTTAGAGAAGATATCACTTTCTCTTCTTATTCAGTTGTAACATACACATACATATTAAACATATATAGAAGTGATAGACTCCTAATATAATAAGATGTTAATAAATAGAAGAAATAAACTTCTAATGATATAAGGTTGCTATTCTGGAGACATCACATGAAATTAGGCCTTGGGCCAAACTCACATTCTAAAACCTAGCTCAAAGGGAGGATGATTGTTAAAGTCTTATAAGGAGTCCACCAATTTCATTAACCACCAATGTAGAATTTTTTTCATTATTTTAATATCCCACATCACGCCCAGTGCTTAGCATCTGGTGTGTGGGAAATTTTATTTTTTGGGGCTCAAACATTGGGTGAGATGGACTCTACTCTGATACTGTGTGAGATTTGGAGAAGATCTCTCTACTCATTCAATTGTAACATACACGTACATATTAGATAGATATAGAAGATATAGACTCCTAATATGATAAGAAGTCAGGAAACAAAGGAAATAAACTCCTAATGATGTAAGGTTGTTATCCTGGAGATATCCTTAAACTATCTAGACTCAGTCTTTTCATTCTTTTGATCATTATTGTGTTGGTGTTTTCTTTCAAATGTTTTCTAGATTCCTTATATATAGAATAGAAATTTAGGAAACCTCCTTCTCTTTTGATAAAAGGGTAAGATGCGAAAGGTCATTATTCAATCGATCTATTGTCACCTAGATCAAGCATTTATAAATCTAAAAAAATAAGAATTTATATTTATTTTTTGTTAATGAAGGATAGTTTTGTCCCTAGGAAATAAGTCATGTTATATAAGCAAATGGATATTCTTCAAGTAATTAGAAATGCGAGACAATATTATTCACATATCCCATCTATTTAAAACATTCATGAAACCATCAAAGGAGATTCTTGATATATGTTATACATATGATTGACTCAATTAATTTACATCAATTTTCCAAGGATTAACACATTTCAACGTCATAAGAATTAGGCAAATCTTAGTAGGTAACTTAGTTGACTATGGATAATTGAACTTCCACATAGTTTCGATCTTCAAATACCATTTCTTTTTTCATGTTTTCTATTATTCTATAAGGACTAAGATTTCAATTAATTATCTTAACTATTCTCCTAAGTGAAACATGTTGCCTAAATGTAACAACCTGACCTGTTCATTATGAGTAAGTCAATAGTGAAAGAATTTGAGCCAAAAAAACTTTCAGAGTTGTGGCTTAAACTTTTTTGACTAGGCCAGCCTTAGTCAGAATTGGGGTAGGTGAGATCTATGTCCATCCGGGGATCGATGGGATATTATTATGAGCTTTCATTGATTTATTATTGTAGCTAAAAAATTAAGAAGTCCATAGAACCTTTCGAAATAGGATTCGTGTAAGTACGACTCCTCAAATTGATCTTCATGAAAGTTTTATGTTGAGACATCAAAGGGAGAGTTTTACTGTAATAATGGACTGTTCTGCTGTTTAGGTTTCTGAAGCTTCATCGAAGCCGCTATTGCAAAACCCATAAGGGATCCCTGCTACTAGGATGTGAAGCTGGTTGCTTTAAGTTTTATATGTTCTACTTTTGTTGATAGTGTTAGTATATTTTCCATTTTATGTTTATTTGGTTACTAAACTCACTCCTATAAGGTTCCTCTAGAAAGTAGGAGAATAAGATGTTATCTTTGTATAATTAATTTTCTTAAGTTACTATACAGTTGTTTTTACTTTGACCAATATGTTGTTTGAGTTAATCGAATCTGCATTTATGGATATTCTAATCAATGTGGCATAGCTTGTTTATTGGTAACTCAAATGATATGCATTCAAGAGCTGCAACCTAAAGTGTCTATGATTGTATTATAGTACTTGTGTTAGAAAATAAAGATTTGTCTAGAAACTCCTAGATTTGAGATATTTTGTATTAGATATGTTAGAAAAGTAAGATTTGTCTAGAAACTACTAGGTTGGAGATATTTTGTAATAGAAATGTTAGAAAATTAAGGTTTGTCTAGAATCTCCTAGATAGTAGATATTTTATAGTAAGATATGTAGTCTAGATTTAAAATGAGTGGTGGTTAGTGAGCCACATATGTACATAGTTTGGTGTGAGATATTTTGCTAATTATGTGGTTGTAATTCTCACACTTTATCTATAAATAGATCATATGTAATGAAACATCTAGTTGAAAAAATTGAACTCAAGAAAACTTAAGCCTTCTTCTTCACTTTCAGATTTTCTATAGCAATTTACAACTATGATTTCCTACTTTTTACACCTTGTAGACCTGAAGTTCTTCCTCCTTTTCATTGTAACATGGTATCAGAGCCTATTTCCTAAGGGATCTGAATCAAATTTTGTTTGTTTCACTCATCTACTTTATGTTCTTTCTTGAATTTGCTTGCTGAAAAAATTCATGGCACCTGAAAATCAACCAACAACAGGTCCTCTGACTTTTACCGAAGAGAATTACCACATATGGGCCATTGAAATGAAGGCTTATCTAAAGGTTATGGGAAGTTGTTGAGCTTGGAGAACCTGCTATCTAGCCATTAAGAGTTAATGCAACTCTCAATGAAAGTAAGAAGTATGATGAGTTGGTGGCTAGATCTCGACGAGCTCTCACCTGCATACTATAGAGAATAGCAGAAGAAAATTATAACTCGGGAACCCTCTGCTAGCCCAAGATCGTTAACTAAGATCAGAAGATTCAACTAAAGAAGAGGAAGCTAGAAAAGAGAACTTGTTTATGTAAAAAGACTCTTGAATTTGGGTTGTTCTTGGGTTACTTACAAATGTACAAGACCACCCATATTTATACTTGTTGATGGATGGTTCTAGAAATTCTTCTAGATACTTCTATAAAGAAAATTCTAGTGAACTTTATCTTCTTGATATCTAGATATTTTTTAAGATAATTATCCTAGATATTATCCTACACTATTCTAGAAACATTACTAGAACAATCTATCATATTCCTAAAATATCAACTTTAACTTTTTCACACTCCCCCTTAAAGTGATTTTTGAAAACTATCCCACACTTGTCGTGGAAAAACTCAAACGAAGCTTTGCGCCATGTCTTGGTGGAGATCTCAAAAATTTCTTCCGAAGTCCTCTTGGTTATTCAAATGATGAAGATTCGTCATCAGTAATTGATCCATGTACATTATCTCTTTGTTGAGTTCTCAGACTCCCCCTTTCTCTTAACTTCTCGATAATTATATTATCCAGAGAAACACTATCAATTTCCTGTGAAGTCTCAACACCAACATAGTATCCACTGCCATATTCTCTTATCATCCCATCGATAGATATTTTGGCAGCTTCAAAACTTTCAAAAATCATATCGTTTGTCTCTAAGACTTTAATATCATTTTCATCCTCTATTTGATCTCTACTTCCTCCATCTGCTTCTAGAATTTGATCTGAGTCATTAGTTGACCTTGATATTGCAGATGATTGACCACATACTTCCGCTTTCAATACATCTTCGTCAATGCTTTCTTTGTAAAGGTCGTCATTAGCACACGTAGTTTCAGATACTGCCTGTTCAAGATCTTCTTCTTTGATTTCTTCAATAGAAGCTACCCTGTCACCACTGGAAACATCCTCAAAAATTTCTTGCTTCTCCACGTGATCGGCTATATTATATTCTAGATATTCTATGCAATCTTTTTCAAGATTGATGGAAATCATGGCATCTATTCCTCGAGCCTCAGCTACTAAACGCTTTTCCCACTCTTCTTCTTTTTCAGCAACTTTTTGAGCCATATTGCTCTCTTTGGCTCGGCAATATCTTTTTATGAGCCCTACTTTGCCACAACGATAACATCTGAGAGGCTTCTTACCATAATAGTTATAAGACTCTTTCTTCTCTCTAGGTGAGCGTGAACCACTTGAGGATCGAGAGTGTGGCATATCTCCTTCTTTTCCTTTAAAGTTTCTCTCGTCGTCTACAAGAGCATCTCCTTCTCCATCTTTGGCAAACACACTAGCCAACTGCTTGGCTAGTAATTCCTGTGACAACAACAATTTTTCAAATTCCTCCAAAGATGGTTGTTGAGTCCATCCTTGAATCGACGTCAGAAATGTAATATATTCAGGTTTCAACCCACGAATGACTATTCTTCTCATTCGTGCTTCAGAAATAGCCTCCTCCGAATTCAATAAACATATCTCAGAGCATAAGTTCTTAATCTTTAAAAAATACTCGGAGATAGAAAGATTACCTTGAGCGGTGTTATCCAATTCATTCTCCATTATCTGTAGTCGAGATTCATTCTTATTATTGAACAAGCGATCGAGGGTCCTCCATATTTCATGTGCTGATTTACACTTTATAATATGATCAAATAAACCGGAGGAGATTGTCCTCTTCATAATGAACTCCACCTTTGCATTAATCTTCTTCCACTTCTTGTATGCGCTACAATTTTCCGGTCCATCATCAGGAGGACTTGTGTCATTCCCATTAACAACATCCCATAAATCCTCTCCCAGAAGGTATGATTCCATACATGTCCTCCATACCTTGTAATTTGAGTGATTCAACAACTCTATCCCCAATCCATTAACACGACCGCTAAAATCCATCAACATAAACTGATTGAATCTAACACCAACTCGATCTTGAAATAACACCTGCAAGCCAATCTATGGCTATGGCTCTGATACCATGTACAGAATAGCAAAATAAAAGTATAATTCGGGAACCCTCTGCTAGCCCAAGTTGTTAACTAAGATCGAAAGATTCAACTAAAGAAGAGGAAGCTCGAAAGGAGAACTTTTTTTATGGAAGAAGACTCTTGAATTTGGGTTGTTCTTGGGTTACTTACAAATGTACAAGACCACCCATATTTATACTTGTTCATGGATGGTTCTAGAAATTCTTCTAGATACTTCTATAAAGAAAATTCTAGTGAAATTTATCTTCTAGATATATAGATATTTTTTAAGATAATTATCCTAGATATTATCCTACACTATTCTAGAAACATTACTAGAACAATCTATCATATTCCTAAAAAATCAACTTCAACTTTTTCACACATTCAAGTCTTACAAACGTGATGTTTTACGAGGATTATAACTTGTGAAACTGCCAAAGAGGCTTAGGATAAGTTAAAGGAGGAGTTTGAAGGCGGCAGTAGAGTAAAGTCTGTTAGACTCTTAGCATTGAAGAGAGAGTTTGAGCTTTTGAAGATGAAAGATTCAGATAGTGTGAAAGAATACTCTTCAAAGCTGATGGAGATTGTGAACCAGATAAGAATACTTGGTGAAACCTTTCCAGATCAGAAAGTTGTAGAGAATATCTTGGTCAGCCTTCCAGAAAAGTTTGATAAAAAAATCTTAGCTATTGAAGAGTCTTGTGACTTGACTATTCTTACAATAGCCGAACTAATCTCCAAATTGCAAGTCCAAGAAAAAGGGTCACTATGAGAAGTGAAGGGATAGTAGAAGATGCCTTTCAAGCAAGGAATAAATTCAAACATCAAAAGGAAAGCAGAAAAGTCTGGTTAGATACATCTGGAGAGATAAAATATAGTAGAAACCAAGGTGATTTGTCGATAAAAGAGAAATTTCCACCTTGTGGCATTTGTAAGAAGACAAACCACTTAGAGTAGAATTGTTGGCAAAATTCAAAGAGGTCTCCAATTCAATGTAGATATTGTAAGAAGTATGGTCACATTGAGAAGTATTGTATGCAAAAAAAAATCAAAGTGGCCAGTCTTCCTATCGAGTGAATTTCACAGATGATCACCAAGTTGGAAAATCAGACGAGGAGGTTTTCATGGCCTCGCACACATCACATTGACCAATGTAAATGGTATTTTGATAGCGCGTGCACAAGGCACATGGCGATTGATGAAAATCTATTTGTTACCTTGGACAGATCTGATAGAACCAAAGTGAAACTTGGAAATGGCGCATTGGTCAAAGGTCACGGTAGAGGGTCAGTAATATTTCCTACTGACGAAGGTATGAAAATTATTAATGATGTTCTTTATGTGCCAAATTTGACTCAAAACTTTATAAGTGTTGCTCAATTGCTTCATAAAAATTATTCTCTTAATTTTAAGGACAAACAATGTGTCATTTATGATCCTAAAGGATGTGAAGTAGCTAAAATTAGCATGATTGAAAATTTGTTTCCAATTTCATGCTATTCTATTGATACTTGCTCTTTTAATGGTTGAATTGAGTGATACTTGGCTTTGGCACAAAAGGTTCGGTTATTATAATCTTAGCTCATTGGTGTATATGAAATCAAAGGGTATGATGCTTGAAGTACCTAAAGAAAAAACATCAAAGTGGAAGCAACCAACTTGGCATCCTATTATGCATGATGTCTATGAATTTGTTTGTATCATTGTACTTTCCTCCTCTAGTAAGCCTATTATCGGACTTTCCAACTATGATTTCTCCTCAATCATATTTGTATTGTTATATTTTTCCATGATTGATGTCATCCCTTAAAATTTTACGTAATTACTTGTACCTGTGACTTTCCCTTATTTCCTTTCAACAGGAAAAGCGCAATCTCAAAGTTTGAGTATGGATAATTGAGCTTAAAGTTAACATTTGCGAAACCCAAAGGACTTTGCTTTATTGACTCTCTAAAGGCATCTAAATAATCGGAACCACACTTGTAGACAACATGATTATTGTTTGAATCAGATAATACTTTTTTTTCAATTTTATTTAGATTCCTAAACTTTTTATGTATTAGGATAATTTCATCCTCTAATGGAAATAAAACAAGATTGAAAATGACACAATCAAAATCATCTCAATCTCGACAATGGAATTCCAATAATCCGCAATCGGATTCCAACAATCAACAAAACAGGATACTATTTAAGCAATCTGTCAAATGTCAATTGAGCCAAAAGTTTGGTCACACAGCAGATGTATGTCGCTCCAAGTCGCACAATCATTTTGAAGCTAAGGTTAACTTTGCATCTGGCCTACAATCGTCTGGAAACTCTTGGGTTCTAGACTCTGGTGCAACTTACCATTTCACTACTGAACCCCACAACCTTGAAGAGTATACAGGAATGGAAGAAATCTCCATGGGTGACGGTAAAACCATTCCTATCACTCATACTGGTTCAACTCTCATTCATGCATCTAAAACTGATTTTAAGCTTTCTGACACACTTTGTGCTCCATCCATTAAAAAGAATCTCATTTCTATTGCTAAGTTTTGTCAAGATAACCTCACATCTGTTGAATTTTTTTCCTTTTACTTTTGTTGTGAAGGACTTGTATACTCTGAAGTCGTTGGTACAAGGCCAGAATAAAAATGGACTGTATGAGTGGCCACATCTTCAATCCAGGAAACCATTCATTAACCTTGCCTCCACAAAAGCCCTGCTTCAACTCGGGCATTGTCGATTGGGTCATCCCCCTCTACCATTTTAAATTTTATTTTGAAGAAATTTTCTTTATCTGTTATTTCTAGCAAAGAAAAGTTTGAACTTTGTAATGCGTGTTCTTGTAATAAAGCACATCCTTTGCCATTCAAACGACTCACTTTGTCCAGTAATTTTCCTCTCTAGATTATCTTTAGTGATTTATGGGGACCATCACCCATCTTATCACATGACAAGAAGTTATATTATTGCATTTTTGTTGATCAATACACCAAATATACTTGGTTGTATACTCTTAAGAATAAAAGTGAGGTGGAGTCAATTTTTCCGAACTTTCATCCGTTAGTTGAAAATTTCTCAAAACAAAAATTTCTTCCATTTATACAAATGGAGGGGGTGAGTTCATTGGTTTTCATCCCTATCTTCAAAAACATGGCATTGAACACTTACTTTCCCCTCCCTACACACCCCAGCGTGTTGCCATAGCTTAACGTCGACATCGTCATATTCTTGAAACTGCTAAAACCTTTCTTCATAAGGCATCCTTACCCCCTGATCTATGGTCCTTTGCCTGTCACTATGTTGTCTACCTTATTGACCGACTTCCCACTCCCATCCTCAGTAGTGAATCACCCTACCAAAAGTTATTTGGTCAATCACCTGACTATACCGCCCTAAAAGTTTTTGGTTGTCTCTGTTATCCTTGGCTTAAACCTTATACCAAAAATAAACTTGAACCCCAGTCCACCCCGTGTGTGTATTTGGGTATCTCTCAGACTCACCATGCTCACATTTGTTTTGACCCCATTTAGTCAAAAAATTTCATAAGTAGTGATGTTCAAATTTTTTTAAAAGAATTTTATTTTAAAGAAATGTTCATCCATCTACGAAAATATACTTCCCAATTAAACTGGGAAGCTATTGACTCCAAAGAGGGCAGTCCAGCTACAATTCTAACTCCTCCTCTCTTTATTCCATCTCTTATTCCAGTCCATGTAGAGTCCAACTCTAACAATACAACCTCTTCCCCAGGCGATGCTCACTCTAACAGACACGAACAAGTAATAGCAGCTCCCGAGACATCATGTAATTCATAACTTCCTGTTTCTTCTTCTACTCACCTTCATGCCCCTTCTCTTCCGCCTGACCCTGCTCCACATAAGCCTTTGCTCACATAACAACGATGAAATATAGCAGCTAGCAACCTATAATCCCAGCTCCCAAACCCAACCACCACAGAATTCCATCCTCCACCACTGCCGCCCCAACAAGGTTCACATCCCACACAACCAGCAATAGATACCTCTTCATCACCACCTGCTGCCCCAAATCCACCATCATCCTTGAATCGAATTATAACTTGATCCCAAAATAGTATCTTCAAGCCTAACATAAAGGTTTGTTTTCTGACCCATTTGACTCATATGCCGGTAACTTTCAAACAGGCTCATAAACATGAAAAGTGGAGAGTAGCAATGAAAGTTGAATATGATGCTTTGATAAGAAATCAAACTTGGGAACTCATGCCGCGAGACACGTCAAAAAAATGTTGTGGACTACAAGTGGTTGTACAAGATCAAGAAAAGAGCAGATGGTTCTATAGACCGTTACAGAGCCTGTCTAGTTGCCAAAGGGTTCACGCAGTGCCTTGGCTTAGATTTTCATGAGATGTTTAGTCTTGTTGTCAAACCGACAACCATAAGATTGGAGCTACCTATAGGTGTGCAACACAATTGGCCAATACATCATCTTGATGTCTCAACCCTCGAGGCTTTATTATTCCCCAATTTCCAACCCATGTCTGCAAACTAAAGAAAGCTATCTACGGCCTCAAACAAGCCTCTCGAGCTTGGTATAATGCTCTGTGTGCACATTTGATGAAAATGCAATTATTTAGAACAGAATCTGACAACTCTTTATTTGGCTGGCAGCAGCTGGTTGTAGTCGTTTATGTGCTTGTCTATGTTGATGAAATCATAATCACTGGCAACCAACCACAGGAGATTAAATTTGTCATCAATTCCTTGGCGAACAGATTTTCATTAAAGGATCTTGGATCTCTCATCTACTTCTTAGGTATTGATGTTAAGCGAGTACCAAATGGCTTCATTTTTTCTCAATCCAAATACATTCTGGAAAATTTTTTCGAACTGGACATGGACAATTGTAAAGGTGTTTCCACTCCCATGTATTCTAGTATACCACTTCGAGTAGCTGATGGCTCGCCACCTACTGATGCCATGCGCTACCAGCGCACCTTTGGCAAATTGCAGTATTTGTCCCTCACTCAGCCTGATATATCTTATGCAGTCAATAGCTATCGCAATTTATGCACACTCCAACTAATAAGCATTGGAAAGCAGTTAAAAGAGTACTACGGTATTTCAAAGAAACCGCAAGTTCAGGCCTTCACATCGTTCACAGCTCTGACTCAAATTTGTATATGTATGCTGATGCTGACTGGGCTGGCGATCCGAATGATAGAATTTCTACATCATATTAGATACTTTTCTTTGGACCAAATCCAGTCAGTTGGTCATCGAAGAAGCAACGTGCAGTGGCTCGCTCGTCTACTGAGGCAGAGTAAAAATTAGTCGTCAATGCACTTTCAAAGATCACATGGGTACGGAACTTACTTCATGAGTTACATGTCAGCATCCCGAAGACGCCAACAATCTACTGTGACAATGTTGGAGTTACTTACTTATCTCACAATCCGGTGTTCCATACCCGTATGAAACATGTTGTTGTAGATTTTGCATATGTCCGTGACCAGGTTCAAGCTTATCGATTTAATGTTACTCGTGCTCATGTTTGTGATCCACTTGTTGATACCTTCACTAAGCCACTGCCTAAGTAAGCCTTTACTAGGTGTCGTTCCAAGTTAGGCATTGTTACACCTTGTCTTACTTGAGGGGGAGTATTAACTATTATTTTGCATTCTCATCTTAATCTTTGTATAACTGACACCCAAAAATCTTGCTCAAAGGGAAGACGACTGCCCAACTCTTATAATGAGTCCACCAATCTTATTAACCACCAATGTGGGACTTTTGTCATCCTTTTAACATCCCACCTCACGCTCAGTGCTTATCATCTGGTGCGGGGAAATTTTTATTTTTGGATCCCCTAATATTAGGTGAGTTGGACCCTGCTCTGATAACATGTGAGATTTAGAGAAGAAATCACTTTCTTTTCTCATTCAATTGTAACATACACATACATATTAAATAGATATAGAGGAGATAGACTCCTAATATAATAAGATGTTTATAAACAGAATGATATTCTGGAGATATCACATGAAATTGGGCCTTGGGCCTAACTAACATTCTAAAAGCTAGCTCAAAGGGAGGATGATTTTCAAAGTCTTAAAAGGAGCCCACCAATCTCATTAACCACCAATGTGGTACTTTTGTCATTCTTTTAATATCCCACCTCATGCTCAATGCTTAGCATCTGGTGTGGAGCAATTTTTATTTTTGGAGCCCCCAATATTGGGTAATATGGACCCTACTCTAATAACATGTGAGATTTAGAGAAGATCTCACTTTCTCTTCTCATTTAGTTGTAACATACACATACATATTAAATAGCTATAGAGGAGATAGACTCCTAATATAATAAGATGTTTATAAATAGAAGAAAAAACTCCTAATGATATAAGGTTGCTATTCTGGAGATATCACATGAAATTAGGCCTTGGTCCTAACTCACATTCTAAAAGGTAGCTCAAAGGGAGGATGATTGTCAAAGTCTTATAAGGAGTCAACCAATGTCATTAAACACCAATGTATAATTTTTTTCATTCTTTTAATATCCCACCTCACGTCCAGTGCTTAGCATCTGGTACGTGGGAAATTTTTATTTTTGGGGCCCAAACATTGGGTGAGATGGACTCTACTCTGATACCGTGTAAGATTTGGAGAAGATCTCACATTCTCTACTCATTCAATGCTAACATACACGTACATATTAGATTGGTATAGAAGATATAGATTCATAATATGATAAGAAGTCAGGAAACACAGGAAATAAATTCCTAATGATATAAGGTTGCTATCTTGGAGATATCCTTAAACTATCTAGACTCAGTCATTCCATTCTTTTGATCATTTTTGTGTTGGTGTTTTATTTCAAATGTTTTCTGGATTCCTTATTTATAGAATAGAAATTTAAGAAACCTCCTTCTCTTTTGATAAAAGGAGAAGATGCGAAAGGTCTTAATTCAATCCATCTATTGTCACCTATATCAAGCATATATGAATCTAAAAATAATAAGAATTTATATTTATTTTTTGTTAATGAAGGATAGTTTTGTCCCTAGGAAATAAGTCATGCTATATAAGCAAATGGATATTCTTCAAGCAATTAGATATGAGAGACAATATTATTCACATCTCCCATCTATTTAAAACATTCATGAAAACATCAAAGGAGATTCTTGATATATGTTATACATATGATTGACTCAATTATTTTACATCAATTTTTGAAGGATCAACACATTTTAATGTCATAAGAATTAGGGAAATCTTAGTAGCTCAGGTGGTTGATTATAGATAATTGAACTTTCACACAGTTTCGATCTTCAAATACCATTTCTTTTTCATGTTTTCTATTATTCTATAGGGACTAAGATTTCAGATAATTATCTTAACTATTCCCCTAAGTGAAACATGTTGCCTAATTGTAACAACCTGGCCCGATTATTATGAGTAAGTCAATAGTGAAAGAATTTGGGCCAGAAAACTTTCTGAGTAGTGGCTTAAACTTTTTTGACTAGGCCAACCTTAGTTAGAATTGGGGGTAGGTGAGGTCTATGTCCATCTGGGGATCGATGGTATGTTATTATGAGGTTTCGTTGATTTATTCTTGTAGCTAAAACATTAAGAAGTCCATAGAACCTTTCGAAATACGATTCGGTAAGTACGACTCCTCAAATTGATCTTCAGTGAAAGGTTTATGTCGAGACATCAAAGGAAGAGTTTTACTGTAATAATGGACTTTTCTGCAGTTTAGGTTTCAGAAGTTTCATCGAAGTCGCTATTGCAAAACCCATAAGGGATCCCTGCTACTAGGATGTGAAGATGGTTGCTTTAAGTTTTATATGTTCTACTTTTGTTGATTGTGTTAGTATATTTTCGATTTTATGTTTATTAGGATGCTAAATTCACTACTATAAGGTTCCTCTAGGAAGTAGGAGAATGAGATGTTAGCTTTGTATAATTAACTTTCTTAATTTACTATACAATTTCTTTTACTTTGATCAATATGTTGTTTGAGTTAATCGAATCTGCATTTATGGATATTCAAATCAATGTGACATAGCTTGTTTATTGGTAACTCAAGTGATATGCATTCAAGAGCTGCAACCTAAAGTGTCTGATTGTAGTATAGTACTTGTGTGGGATGTATCACCCTAATAGATTTTATCATTGCTTGGCAAACTTGCAGAATGTCCTCTTGACTCCAAACGGCCCTGTAAATGTCTAAGTATAATTGATATATGGTCATCGTCTAGGAAAATAGTAGTTTCCTTAGTACTTGTGCTTGATATTCATAAGTTCATAAGGTGAGAGCATTTTTAAATTTCTTCTACTTTTGGTTGGCTGGGATAAGGTTGGCTTGGGGGTCGAGGGTTTGCAGATTCGATTAACTTAAGCAACATACTAATCAAAGTAAATGAAACTGTATAGTAACTTTAGATAATCAATTAAACAGAGCTAGAGCCCTATGCTCCAACATCATGCAAGAACCTAATAGAAGTGCATGCAACATCCTAATCAACATAAGGACAATATATTAACACTATCAATAAAAAGAGAAAACATCAAAGGGGAAGAACCCAACTTGGCATCCTATTATGCAGGATGTCTGTGAGTTTGTTTATATCATTGTACTTTCCTCCTTTAGCAAGCCTTTTATCGGACTTTCCAACTCTGATTTCTCCTCAATCATATTTGTATTGTTATATTTTTCCAAGATTGATGTCATCCTCTTAAGATTTTGCTTAATTACTTGTACATGTGACTTTCCCTTACTTTATTTCAATAGGAAAAGTGCAATTTCAAAGTTTGAGGATGGATAACTGAACTTAGAGTTAACATTTGCAAAACCCAAAGGACTTTGCTTTACTGACTCTCTAAAGGCATCTAAATTATTTGAACCACACTTGAGGCAATATGATTAGTGTTTGAATCAGATAATATTCTTGTTTCAATTATATATAGATTCTCAAACTTGTTATGTATTTGGATAATTTCATCCTCTGATGGCAACAAAACAAGATTAAAAATGCTACAATCAAAA
>JAJOOF010018095.1:0-16950 GCA_029582545.1 Solanum lignicaule | reverse complement strand
CTTCTTCTTCTTCTTTTTCTTCATCATGTATGTCTCTCAAATTCACTACTACGATTTCTGAAGAACAATCGACCCGACAAGTTGTATTTGGATCCAAAAAATCGACCCGATTATGAAGACCCGACAAATTTCGATAGCCATTGTTCTATGTGCATCACTCTTTGTTCTCAACGTACAATCTAAAACCGTTGATCCTTATAAGGTATGTATGATTTTCTATTTATTGTTTTTTCCCGTTTGAATTTATGTATGATATATGCATTTTTCATATTGGCATGAATTAGGCCCGAATATAGTGGAATTGAAATGGATATACAGGATTTTAACTACTTTGATTGGGCATCTTGAGGGCTAATTGATTTAAATTTTCACACTGTTAGATTTTGAACTGATTTTGGTGATTGAGTTTTCATGGGTAGCCCGGTGCATTAAAGCTTCGGGCTTTGTACATGGGTCTATTATACACAGCCTTGTCCTGTATTTATGGAAGAGGCTGTTTCCACGACTTTTGAACCCATGACAGCAACTTTACTAGCTATGCCAAGGGTACCCCTTTGGTGATTGAGTTTTCATGATTTTTTTTATTTTTTTGTTTTTATTTGTCCGTTGGTTTTGTTTGGGGTTTATTGGAATTGCTCAATTTAACCAGTTTTTGTATATTAGGATAATGTTGTAATTGAGAAATTGTGTTTTGAAACTAGGAAATAGAGTAAATGAAGGATTGTCCCTTAGAAAGAAGGGAAGCAGACGATATCCTCAAAAAAAGAAGAAGAAGGGAAGCAGACGTATTACTGATTTGACTGTTGAATAATATCTGTTTTATGTAATTTTCATATTTAAATGATATGTAAAAGTTTAATGAGAATGTAAAAGGAGAAACTCCCAGTACGCTGATATGCATATAATGGATTCTGAAAAAATAAAATAGTCATGATGCATTGGGTTTTATTGTTAGCCCAGATTTTTCATCTGTTACGGCTGATATATACACACGTCTTTGTGGCACAAAGACAATCAATGTAAAGAGTAACCGAAAAAATACCGTTTGAAGTTAGGTGTGGCAAGTACTGAAATCTCAAATTGATCACTTTGTTTATATTCTTCAAAATGGAGACTAAATGAAAAAGTTCTGATCCTCTCGTGTTTGTTAGTTTTAAGAAAATAAACCTGAAATATTCGGCATTGTTAAGCCTAAAGATTTAACTATGTGACGGTTCATAATGCTAGAATAGCTATATATCCTGAGTGTCCATGCAGAGTGATTACCTCATCTTCCATGGTTAACAATGATTTTGAATTATTTCAGGTGCTTGGAGTTGATAAAAGCGCAAGTCAGCGTGAGATCCAGAAAGCTTTTCACAAGTATGTTCGCTCATCTTTTTTCCATTATCATTTTTTCTTTAAATCTCAATGTTTGTGCTTTTGTTGTTTCATGCTTACCATCCAGTAGTCAAGTTTCTCTTAGCCAAAATTTGGCATAACTATATCAACTGTTATCCTACCTACATGTTTTACTGGAGGTTCTGCCATGATTAATGTCTCTTTGTCGGTAGGAATTACCTTTACTTGAGGGAGTATTTTCCAAGTACTTCTATTTGTGCTTCAAACTTTCACGTGTCTTAGAGTACTTGTAGTTTGGCCTTCAATTCTATTCATGTTTTACATGCTTCTGGGATGAAACCGCTACAAGTGACACACCAAGAGAGTGCAGAGTATATGTAAATTTCTGGGATCTTAGTGATGATAGTAAAGCAGGACTCTTCATAACTTTAAAATTACAGTTTTCCTAAGGATCCAGAATCTTAGGCCTGCAATAACTGGATGTTTTCATCAATAAGCTAAGAACTATGATTGAAATATCAGAGACAAAAAGTATGGACAAGTGCTAGGCTTTTAAGTGCAAGCACAATTAGAATGAATGGAAAAACAAAAAATGTGGATACTTTATAAGTAAACAATATAAAGACAAATATATAAATTTGATAAAGATATTATTACTATAGCTAAACAAAGTATGTAGAGTGAAAAATCATGTTATTTCTAATTTATCAACCATTTCAATTTTTTGTTTAGATGTAAAGAAGTAGTTTTAAGTTCTCATTAACTAGTTTTAATGGTAAATCTTCAATTTACTATTCATTATCAGTTTATCACTCAATAATTCATCCAAAACTTTCTGCTAATGATTAATAAATCACTTTGCCAACTACATTTATTTGTTAATGCTTCCCTCTTAAAAGCTGAGACTATACAAATAAGGCTCATCCATAGTTCCTTGGTGCCGGAGGAAAAATGCCAAACTGAACTTTACTTAGCTTTGGGGCTTAAGCCAACCTCAAACAAGCCCTTAACAACGTTGGTTGAACTTGAACATAGCTTGTTTTGCCCGAGAACAAATGACCTTAGTATTGATCAATCTGATCCTTAACTACTTATTCTTGTCATTGTCTTGGAATGGGACAGGATAAGTAGTTGGAAGTAAGACTATAAATTTGAAGGTAAAGGAACATATTGACAATTTTTTCCATGGCCTCTTTACTATCAGCATGCAGTGGGTTACTGGTATTTTCCTTAAATTCGGATCCTGCAATATGAGAGTTGCAAATATGCTCATGGTCGATTAGATTCTATGGGTTTCAAGGTGAAACTTTGTCTGAAGCTTCTTTTTTTTAAAAATTTGCTTGTATTTAATTGCTGATTTTTTTCAATTGTTGAACTTCTCTGCATTAGTTTTCCGGCAATTAATGTTCTGTCCTTTTAATCTTCTCCTTTATCCCTCTTCCTTTTCAGGCTCTCACTCCAATATCATCCAGACAAGAACAAAAGTAAGGGTGCACAGGAGAAATTTGCTGAGATTAATAACGGTATAACAGCTTCTGATTTCTATCTTCCTTTTCAGCACTCTGCCAATTATCAAAAAGAGGAAAGAAAGAAATTGTAGTTGAGGAAATTAAAAGAACCACTTTTGCTATTTTCTTTAAAATTCTTGCTAAAGTTATCACTAGAATCTGAGATCCAAAGATGGCGTTGTTTTTCTTATCTTTCTTCAAGGTGCTAGGTAGGTTTGATTTTATCTAAGATCCAAAGATGGGTGGTGATTAAAGGTTAAAACCCATACAATCTGAGTTATCTTGATGTGTGCAACTAGTTACAGCATGCATTTTCTTTCTCTGGATGTTTGCTTGCTTGATGATCAATATTATTAACTATCTGTATTATTTGTCGATCAAATTTCAGCTTATGAAATTCTGTCCGATGAAGATAAGAGGAAAAACTATGACCTATATGGAGATGAGAAGGGAGCTCCTGGATTTGATGCTGGAGGCGCTGGAGATCATGGTGGATATACATACTTTACAAGTGGTGGACCAGGACAAAGTGGGTTTAACTTCGGGCCAGGTGGTATGGGTGGTGGACACGGAGGTGCAAAATCATTTTCATTTTCCTTTGGCGGTCCTGGCAGCCAAAGGTCTTCTGGCTTTGGTTTAGATGATATAT
Organism: Solanum lignicaule; assembly: GCA_029582545.1. NCBI lineage: Eukaryota > Viridiplantae > Streptophyta > Magnoliopsida > Solanales > Solanaceae > Solanum > Solanum lignicaule. The sequence goes on along the minus strand of JAJOOF010018095.1, from coordinate 13,452 downwards.
TCTCCAACATGTTTGGGGGTGGTATGGGAAGTGGGAGTCAGTTTGGGGGTGGTATGGGAGGTGGGAGTAAATTTGGGGGTTTTAGTGGCTTTGGTGGTTCAGGCAGGTCTCAGTCTAGAACCAAGAACTCTGGCAAGAGCATCCCTTCCGTAAACTCGCAGATGTATAAGAAAGAAATATCTGATAAAGGAATGACTTGGCTATTACTCTCTCATACATCTACATCAAGAGATATCCAATATTATGAATCTGTCATCAGAGAAGTTGCAAGCTCACTGGATGGGGCAATGAAGGTATGCATCCTTTTACTTACATCATAATACTTCTAGACTCTAGTCATTACTGTATTTCCACTGATGTGCTCTTACTGTGATAGGTGGGGAGAATAAACTGTGAAAGTGATGCATCATTTTGCAAGGGTCTTGGCATATATCCTCGCAATGTGCCAAGATTGTTTGTGTATTCATTAAAATCAAGTGGGGATGGTGCGTTGATGGAGTACAGTGATGATTTAGATGTGAAGAGGGTGAAAAGTTTTTGCCATGATCATCTTCCTAGATTCTCAAAGCGTGTAGATTTGGACCACTTTGATTTTGTTTCCCAGACTGTAGGAGGTTTACCCAAAGTGATGCTTCTCTCAACAAAGAAAGATACTCCAGTTATTTGGCGTGCTCTTAGTGGCTTGTATCGAAATCGTTTTGTCTTCTATGACGCACAGGTTAGGGAATATGACTAAACTTGTCCGTATGATTAGTTAAATACTGTACCAACTTGAATTTGGATTTGAACATGACTGCATTTGTTCTTTGCAAGTTTTTTACTAAAGCCTGTGTCGTGTTTAATAGGTTCGTGATTCTTCTGATCCTGCTGTCCGAAGGTTGGGTGTTGATGCTCTTCCTGCCATTGTTAGCTGGCTATCCAATGGGGAGAAACAGATTTTGAGAACAGGAATCTCTGTAAAAGATCTAAAGTCGGCAATTCAAGATCTAAGTAGTTTACTGGACAATTTTGAAAAGAAAAATAAGAAGGCAGCTTCAGCTCAGAGTAAAAGTGAGCAGAGTGAAGCAGAGGCTAAGCAAGTACCAGTACTGACAGGCTCTAATTTCAATGACATTTGTGGGGAGAAAACTCCTGTTTGTGTGATTGGCATCTTCAGGTCATCTAAAGCAAGGGATAAGCTAGAAAAAGTTCTATTATCGGTAAGTCATCAACTGTATAGACTTTGTTCAGTGATTTATGATTTACTCTCCTCTGGTATGAAATACAACCGATTTAACTGATTTGTGACTCAAATTTTGCCAACTTTAGGTCTCTCAAAAGTCATTATCAAGACGACAGAGTACAGCCTATGGCTCAAGAGATTCAGTTTCCTATGCACTTTTGGATGCAGCGAGGCAGCAGTCTTTCTTGAATGCATTTGACAAATCAGGATATAAATCATCAGACAAGGTCCTTCTTGCATACAAGCCGCGGAAGGGTAAGTTTGCAGTTTTTGAGGGAGAAGTCACTTCTGAAGATGCAGAGAGTTTCATTAGCTCCGTTCTCAGTGGGGACGTACAATTTTCCAACACCAGACAGAAACCTATAGCAAAGTAAAAATTAGGAGCCAACTTCAGTGGAAACGAAAAATACTGAGATCTGGAAAACATGTACAGCCAGCCCTTCGTCATGAGCTGGAAGAAGTTGATTTAGCAACAAAGTTTATTAACTGTTGCCAGAGAAGGGTTCGTTTTCTTTTGGTTAACGAAATGCACATAACAGCAGCATACAACTGAACTGAACTTACAGTATAGCATGTACGTTGTGTCAAGGTTTCCATAGTCTGGTTTCTCAAGTCTATTGCAATTTGTCATGAATAATATAATCTTATAATCAGACTAGTTAGACTTGTTACTTTGTCGATGGATAAACTATCAATCAACATTTTGATAGTTGTATTAATTAGGACTTGTGAGTAGTAAAACATGTTAAGACAAGTTTTCTTGATTTAAGATCAAGATTTCTACGAGAGAAAAAAGGACATTTCATGGTTTAGTTTTAGTTTGATTTTAAAATTTATAAATAATCAACAAAAACTGAACCCAACCACCTATATAATACATATTTAAGAACTATGATTTTGCATACACATTTGTATGTAAAGATGTTTACCCTTGTAGTAATTGAATGTTTTGCTTTTACTATCTAGTTTGATTTGTAATTTTTATTTTGATAATGTGAAGAGTTCATTTCATATTTTTTTTAAGTCTGTTAATTAATAATCATTATTGTTTAATTAAAACATTATCGAGACATCTTGATATATTACAACTAAAGGTTTAATTTTTTTCACAAAAATAAAATCATTATATACTATGATGGTAGGCAGTAAACGCGAATTTTTAGTTATTATTTACTACATTTTAATTGAGTATACCCTAATATGATGAATGTATACTCATTATGTGGATTCTGTTGTGTAGACTGAATTTATACTAAGGTGAATATTTAAAACTAGAACAACTATTTTAGAATGTCGAAATTTGAGTAGAAGTTCAAAAAATTATAATCAAAGAGTTCAAAAATCGAGTACGCACGTGAAAAATATGAATAAAAATATGGAAGAACTATCTAAATACACAATTCATTTGACTATATTCTCTAAAATTAGAAAATTACAAAAATTCCTATTTTACACAATATATTGGTCGGATACATCACTTTATGTCATGTATTGATCGTACGTGATATATTGGGACGTTACTGTATACGATGTATCAATTGGATACGTCACTTTACGCAATGTATCGGTCAGATACATCACTTTACGCGATGTATCGTTCGGATACATCACTTAATGCAATGTATCGGGACGTACTCGATGAGTTGGGACATTGAGTGATGTATGTGAAACCAAGACGCGATGTATCAAGACGTTGAGGGATGTATCCGAAATTAAGACGCGATGTATCAGGACGTTATGAGATATATCCGAATTTCATCAAATTTAAGAAATTTTTAAAATTTGAAAAAGAATAAAAATAGAATTTAATCAACTCTTAACACGATGAAATTTATGTAAAATCTACCTAAAATATTCAAGATCACAAATTGGTCCATAGAATTGTGACACTAACTTGCTGCTTGCAGCACTTGGAAGTTCTCCAAGAATTGGCAAAAGACAATTCATCTGCCTAAAATTGACTTGGAAATTCACCAATAATTTGTTGGAGGAGCAATTAATGGGCCTAACCAAGAATGTGAGGTTCAATCAATATTGAGAAAATTTCAGAAATAGCTAATATTAGGTTTACTTAGTAATATTTTGGCTCCATTATAATTTTTAGTTATATTATTATTTGTTTCAAATATATTTAATATATTATTTCAGTTTCATTGCTTTCTAACTCTAACTACTATTGTACAAGTATCACTAATTAAACAATTAATATGCACATATAACATAAATGGGTATTACATTTTGGTAATCTATTTTTAAAAAAGTTTGTGGGACCATAAATAATGAATTCACTTGTCAAGTAATGAATTACCTAAGAAAAATACTAATGTTTATTACTTTGCGATTCACAAAATAAAACTTCTCTTTATTTTAGAGGGAACATAAATCCAACACCTGCCCACAATTTTTGTTTCATTCGAAAACAATGAGAGTGTATTCGGTACAACAAAAAAATAATATTTTTTAATCATGTTTGATTGGTAAAAAAAATTTTCTAATTTTTTTTTTAAATTAAAAAAAATAAGCTTCTTAATAAAAATAGAAATACAAACTCAAATTCCATATTGATTATATCTTCTCCAGTTTCCTCCGTCCAACACACCTCCTCTTGACCGTCCCCCTCCTCTCAATCCTCTATATCCCTCATTCCTAATACCATCCGACACCTAGGGATGGCAATGGAGTGATGCAAGGCAGGGTGGGGTGGGTTGAGCTTAACCTGTAAAAATTTTAATTTGCCCCTGCTCCGCATAACATTTTTTTCATTTTCAATCTTCTCTGTCTCGCATAGACATGCTCCGCATAATTTTCTAATATTTTCTTTTCTAGTTAGTTAACTTTGATACTAAAAATAAAATTCATAAAAATAAATCCATTTTTTCATTAAATTATATTAATTTAAAAGATTGAGAAACATGTAAGAAATTGAATTATTTTTTATGAACTACTCCATTCTCATTTACTATCTTGAATATTTTAATAGTTTTAAAGAAATTATCTTAATAAATAATGTTCTATCACTCTTATAATATGTAAAAAAATTAAAATTAAGTTTAAATCCATATAAATCACATATACATGCAACCCATCCCGCCCTGCATCAGTTATAAAAAACCCACTTCAACCTACCTGCATTCGATCCACCCCGCACAATCTTAAATACGTCCCGTCTCGCTTAATCTTAAACCCACCTCACCCCGCATTCTCCCGCCCCACTGACACCCCTGCCTCCCATAGTATTTTCCAAAGTGAATGCATTTCATTAGTTTTCGAACCTTTTGGCATGAAAGACTGTGAAATGTGCGTCAATTAATTTGCCTTGGTACATAGGTCTAGATCTAGCTGAAATAAGCTAGTATAGAGTACTGACCACTAAAATCAAAATAAGAAAATAAAAAATGTCATGATTAACATCGAAAATTACTTTTTAAAAATTATTTTCATCATTATAAAATAAGGTTAACAAAATATTTTTATTCAGTGTCACCTTATTTTGAAATGTCACTTTAACTTGTCAAATTAAACGCACTTACTAAAAATCTTATTTTATTTCATGTCATTTTCTCTTTTGTTTCTTCTTTTAGAAAGATTATTGCTGTTTTATAACATGATTTTTGTTAAAATTAGAGAAAATGGTCAAATGCCAGTATTCACTTCTCTATTGGCAAGTATGTGAGACAAATAAACAAATCAACATTAATTAAGTTGACAGCTGTTATTTCATAATAAGATACTAGAATAATTAATAAATTTAATCAACTAAACTCACACACACAAACACACACACTTTCTCTCTCTCACACACATCTCTAACCATCCCCTCTTTTACAAATCGAAGAATTTTATCTTTTTCATACTTTTATTTTTAATTCACACAATACTTTTCAGTAGCAATATCTTTAAAATCTTTCCCTAATTTTAGACAGAACAATAAAAGAAAGAAAAAAGACCACTTCAAATCCTTCACCTCGACAAAGAATAATTTTAGCTCGACCTCAAAAGATAAAATTGCAGCTTCCATCGGAGACATCTTTTCATTTACAGTAGCAACTGAAGTTTCTTAACTGCAATTAAAAATGAGTATTAAAATTTGAGATTTCTCAAGAAAAATTTCATTTTCAAATTCATCAAGAAGTGCAATTGAGAACCAATGGGAAAAGAACTATCTTCAAATATAACGATGATCGCAAATTTAACGATAACAATGAGATCTCCAATAACAATCGAATTTTATGCAAATAGATGATTGGAAAGACATTAAAAAAAGGGCAAAGGTTGGTGGGTATAGTGTGGTGTGGTGGAGATGGCGGAAGGAGATGAGTCATCCAGAAACAATGAAGAAAAAAGAAGAAGATTTAGTAAGAGGAAAAATGACGATGAGATTTGGCAATGGTGATTAGGGCAAGAATGGTGGAGAAAGTTGGTTTTTTTTTTTTTTAATTCTGAGAAAAATAGGCCCGTATTACACTAGCCAACAAAGATTTGGGAATGACGTTTTAAGGTTGTTGATATCTTAGTTTAAAATATTTCAGGGATAATAGAACCGTAAAGTATTGATGTGTAGTTGAGAATTGGGTAATAGATTGAGGGGGCATTCGACCATTTTCTCTTAAAATTATTATTATTGTTATGTCCACGTCAGTAATTATTCTGATTTCGTTTCCTTTTGTCTAAACAACCATGATTCTTGAATATTCAGTACGAAGGAAAATGTCTTTTTAAGAAAGCAACTAAGTTTTTAAATTTATTTTTTGTAATTAATATAAATAAAAGATTATTTTTAAAATATTATATATGATCTTGATAAATACTATAGAAAATGAGGGTGGGGGTTGGAGTGTGGTGGGGTGAAGATGAAGTTATAAAGTGGGAAAAAGACAAGGTATGTTGAAGGTGGGAGGACACGATCAACATAAAATATTATTTGTAAAATTTATTTTTTGTAATTTTACTCAGCAAAACTTTTTTTTTAAAAAAATAATTGTATATCTAATTTTTTTTCTAATTAATCAAACATAAAAAAAATTTAAAAATATTTCTTTAGAATTTGAAATCCAGCTAATTCATATTTACGCTACACCATTTAAGAAACACATTTTCTATCATTTTCTCATATTCGTATTCAAAACTCAAAACTAAAATACTTTTACTAAAAAAAGAGCAATCTCATTCTGTCACTTTTTTCATATTCAAAACTCAAAAACTAAAATATTTTTACTAAGAAACGCGCAATATCATTCACAATTGCACGTGGATACTAACACTTGGCACAACTATTAGAGAAAAAAAGTCTGCATGGAAGACAGGTGGAGAAGAAAATACCTTGAGCTACAAGTCTAATGTATCGTTTGGCCATAAATATATTTGAAAATTAATGTTTGGCCATATAATTTATCCGATTATTACTTAACAAATATATTTGATAAATATTCTAAGTTGTGAAGTTGTAGAAAAAAATTAAAATTTAGGCCAAATATTAATATTTGAGAATTTTTAAAATTTTAAAAATTACCTCAAATTTTTATATTTTATTAAAACACCCATTATTTATAGTTTTGGACTAAATTTCAATATTAGTTTGTTGTACAAAATTTATATCGTTATATACATATTTTATACAATTTTTATCCATGCTTGCTCTCCGAAGTCACTTTCAATTACAAATAGTAATAGTAGTTTTTCGTATACAAATCAATGATATTTTCTTTTGTTTTCTTCCTTTTTACAAATTCATATAATTGTGTTCATTGTCATGACTTTTTACGGAACATGTTCATTATAAAATGATAATACAAACTTATGGGTATTTTAAATAATTTTTAAAACTTATAGATATAAATCATATATATTTTTTAAAAGTTAAATATTTCTCCCAAAATCTATGGTCAGTCACTTGGTGAAACTTCACCCAAAATTGAATAGTCAAAAATATTTGAAAATTTGTGATCAAACAGTAGCTAAATTATTAAACTCCACTTTGCATCCGTCAAAGGTGGAGCTACAGTGACGTCATAAAATTATATCATACATAGATGTTAAATCTTATTTATAAATTGATATATATAATTTTTGGATACCCTTAAAATCAATGGAAACTTGTAGTGCAACGGTAAAAGTATGCTCAAAACTTACATAGTGCCCAGATTTGAATACTTGAAGAGTGATTTTTTTATTGTATTTATTACTCAAAGTTTTTTTATGAAATTTTTTATTACGTCACCGACATCAGCAATATTGATTCACGAGGGCTCAGAAAAATTATGGAAATAAAATTTAATGAGGGACAAGATTTAAACTTTATAATTTGTTATAGTATTTTAAATTAATTTATAATATTATTAATTAATTGCAAATATTTAATTAATATTTCAAATAATTTTAAATTATTTTTATGATTTTAAATTGTCAAATATTACAAAATATCTTTTAATCTTACTAATTTGAACATGACATATGGTAACATAAAACTAAAAAATTGCTAAAACGAATCATTTTTTTTAAGTCAATTAAAAAAATAGTTAGAATAAATTGAAATTAAAGAGGTGCAAATTAGTACAAGATATGATTAAAGAGACTGAATTCTTAAAATTCGTACATAATTATTTGGATCCACCCCTGCTCATATTTGTATCGAGTTTATTAATTTTAAAATTTAAAGAAACACCAACGAATTAGTATATTTAAAAATCAAATTCATTAAGTCAAATCATTAAGTAGTTATTTAGTTATGCGATTTTATATCATGATATGAAATTGTGAGACGAAATCAGTGTTTGGATATGCGATTTTATGCTGATTTCATATCATGAGATGAAATCTCATATTCTCCAAAAATCATGATTTGAAACTTTTTGAAATACAACAATTAACCGAGAAGTATATATTTTGTAAAAACAACCTCACATTTATAACTATTAACCATTTAAATCATATGTAAATAAAATTTATAATTCATATCATTATTTTTTTAAATCATTTATATCTCATATAATGATTATTCTCACCAATATAAAATTCATTATTACTTCAAATCAATTCCCACTTTACTATTTATATTCACCAAAAAATATTATTTTTTAACAAATTTACTTATCAATCAAAATTGCAACAAATGGCTAAAAGTAACAATGTTGGTTCGTCTTCTGAGTCATATGATCGAGAAATGCAAGTTCAACATGAGAAGATTGTTTGTACTATTTGGGAGATTATATTAAAGATTAGTACACTACAACTTAAGTTCAATTTTATTTTTTATTGAATTAAAGTTTGATCAATAAATGTTGTATTTTATAAGAATAGCTTTGTGATAGTGTATTATGTGATTTTATAAACTTTTACTTTTTCGGTATGATTGTACAAAAAATTAAGATAATTTAAATAGTTTTACAACCTGTGAGAATTTTATAATTATGAGAAAACATACAACATAATAAGTTTAAATTACATATCTAAACAAAACTTTAACTTTATCTCATGACTTCATATCGTATAACCAACGGCGCTAAGCATAATTATTCGTCCGATCAATAAACAACCATCAATGAGTGGTATTTTTATTTGGTTGGCCTTTTTGTCTACAAGCAAGAATCTTGAATATTTTGTTCCCCATGTGAGGGTGGGGGCTGCTAGTTGACTAGTAGCAGCCTATTAAACGAAGACACGTAGAGGATGTGCATGTAAGACACGTTTAAGTCTTACAGAAGAGAATACCTTGACCTACAAGTCTAAACCATGAGGAGGTAACAAATATTTACTTTTTCTGTTGCCCCAACATCGACACAATTCGATATTTAATTAATTCAAAATTTTAAAAAATAAAAAATTATACTAAAAAAATATTATAAATCATAATTTTTATCATATAAATATGATTATAAAAATTATCTAAAAATATTGATTAGAAATTCATATTATTTGAAATTTTTTTTTTTTTTTAAATGAATGAAATAGTAACATGCTACATCCGTCTACTTTTAACTGTCATGATTTCCTTTTTTAGAGTCAAACGATAAATACTTTGACTAACATTTTACGATATATTTTTTCATCATATTAATATACAAAAAATTCAAGTTTTCGTATAGTTTTTGAATATCAATTTTTTTTATTTAAAATATCGAATTAATGTAATTTAATTTTATTTTAAAAACTAGTTAAATTAACTTTTAAAAGCGCAATATGACAACTAAAAATGGACGGTGCAATAATTAAAGACAACAATTTCTATTTCAACGATGAATGGGAGTTGGCTGTCAAATAAGGGACTTGTTGGTGAGTGAATCCAAGGGAGTAAATGGTATTTGACCATTTTACACCTTTTGTTCTCCATTATTCAACGAACGAAAAAGGAAAAACGTGTAAAGCAATTAATCAATTAAAGCGAAATATAAATCGATGCAAAATGAAAAATGATATTTATTATTTGAATTTGTTTGTTTTACTTTATAAGAAAGGAAAGAAAGGAAAAACGGGTAAAGTAACTCACCAATCAAAGCTAAATATAAATCGATGCAAAGTGAAAAATGATATTTGATAAAGTTTTACTTTTTTTATTTGAATTTGTATGTCTTATTTTACAAGAAAGTAAAAAAAGGAAAAAAGAAAAAATGTGTAAAGTAACTCACCAACCTACTCATCAAATATAAATCGCTGGTTGATCATGTTTCGTTGGGGGAAAAAAAAAGTTCAAAGTGAAAAATGATATTTGAAAATAATTTAGTTGTGTTTAACTATGAATATAAATTAGAGTTTTTTTTTAACCTTTTGTGAGTAATTTAAATTGAAAAAGCTAAAACACTTTTTTTTATTGTTTTTTAATTTCTTGAAAATTTTGAAATTCAACTTCAAATTGTGTGTTGAAGTTTATGACCACACAGGAAAATTTTGAAGTCATAATTTTCTTTTTTAAAGTCAAATGATAAGAACTTTGATTAACATTTTACGATGTATTTTTTCATCATATTGATATGCAAAAAATTGTAATTTATACTACTTTTCATATGACTTTTGAATATCTAAATTTTTTGTTTAAAATATTGAATTAATGTAATCTAAAAGCATAACATGACAACTAAAAGTGGACAGAGGAAATATCAAATCCTTATGTATCCTTGGATTAGAAAAGAATAATTATTTAGATGAATATTTTTTAATAAATAGTTATTTGTTTTAATGATATTTTCTCTTTATTACATCTATAGTAGTATTATAAGATATGCTATTTATTAAAAGTCAATTATACATGCAATATAATATATTATAAGTGTTTTAAAATATGTTATGCTTGTTTGGCAAGAAATTGACATAATGTATAACAAATGTATTAAAGCGTTTGATAAATATATTGTCCTTGAATAAAACTTGTATTATATGTGTTTTATAAATTATTCCCTGTAATATATATTAAAATTGTATTATAGTATTATATATGTTTTTAAATTATTTTCTGTAATATGTATTAAAATTGTATACTATAGATGATAAATATTTTCTTAATATTAGGTTTACCAATTTTTTTGTATTGTTAATTTCTTTTTAAAATTGGAGGTAAGGAAAAAGGAAATAGAGATGAATTATAATGTGGGAAATCGAACACTCACCGACAAAATAAAGTGGGGGTTCAGGTAGCCAACCAACTAACTTATATGCATTTTTATTCTCTAACTAGATACAAAGACCCGTGCTTGCATCTATTATTTCATCTGTTTCAGTTTATGTTGCACATTTGAAATTATGAGAGTCAATTAAAATGAAAGTAAGACAAATAAATTGTAACAAAACTATCAAATATAAATAGTGAAAATGTTTGGATAGTTTATCATTAAAGCACAAAAAAAACATATGTTATTTCATATGTTTAAATTTATGTGGCACCTATAAAATTGGGAGAGTCAATTGAATTTTGTTTGATTTTGAAACATTTTAAATTGTTAAATATTATGATTTATAGTATTTTTAACGTAACTTTCAAATAATATATGTTACTTTATTTTGTCAATCTAAGTGAAAAAAATTTGAGAGTCAATCAAAGTTTATATATTTTAAAAATATTTTAAATTATTAATTATTATGATTTATAGTGTTAATTTTAAAATAATATATATTATACATATGTCTAATTTATATGTCATAGTGAAATTTTGAGAGTTTAAATTGAAGTTAAAATATATTTTAAATTTTTTAAAATTATTAATTATTGTAATTTATAGTGCATTTCCTGTAATTTTCAAATAATATTTGTTATTCCTATATCCTGATTTATATGTCATAGGTGAAATTTTGAAAATTTAATTGATATTTTAAGTTGTTAATTATTATAATTTATAATATTATATATTATAATTAAATGAAATCAAATAAGTTAGGACATTTTCTTAGCCCCACGTGGCCATTAATGAAAAGTAAAAAATAATATGCAAGTGCAGTTTAAAGACCACGAAAAATTCAATTGGCCCACAAATTTAGTAAATTTTCAAATAGCCTCTTGACTCTAAGTTGCTCTCATTCTTATAATATACAATATATAGAGTTACTATAATATATAAGAATCTAGAGCACACATGTGGACGAAGACATGTGTTCTTCTTGGGATTACATCATTATTAAGAGATATTTTAGTCATTTAAATATTTAAAAAGAATTTTTAGAAATTACGTAAAAAATATTATAAATCATCATAATTAATAATTTACAAAATATATAAAATTATATGATTAAATAAAAAATTTGATTGACTCTCAAAATTTTATTCGTGTCACATAAATTGAAACAAAAAAATAACATATATTATTTGAAATGACTAAGATGTACTGTAAATCATAATAAGTAACTATTTAAAAATTTAATAGATATATTTTATTTTGATTGACTCTTGTCTATCAGAGACATAAATTAAATAGAAGGAATAATATATCTTATTTGAACATAAAAAGTATTATAAATCACAATAATTAACTATTTAAAATATTTAAATGACATAAAAAATTTGGTTGAATCTTAAAATTATATTGATGCCACATAAATTGAGACAAAAAGAGCTAATGTATTATTTGAAAATATATAAAAATATTATAAATTACAATAATTAATAACTTAAAATATTATAAATTATAAAAAAAATTGTTTGGCTCTCGAATTTCATTTATATCACATAAATTGAGACAAAAAAATTAACATATATTGGGCCCGTGCTGGCATGAACACCAATACCTAGTAACATGAGAGAGTTTCAAGTCGAAACAGACACATCTTCATCGACATATCTATCTCAGCAAGGACATTTTTTTTAAAAAAGTTTTAAAAAATATTTTTTGTGTTTTACTTTAATTTAATTAGTATACATTTTTTTTTAAATTATGAGACCCGCTTTAGCTATCTTTAGTTATAACTTTATTATTTTGAGTGTCAGTAAAAAATCAACTATCGATGATGAAAATTATTTTAATTATAGACACCTCAATAGACCTCTACATGCAAAATAAAAAGAGAAGATTTACTACCATACAAATATATATTATAATTTATCTCAGTACAAAATTTAAAATATTTTAATCAATACCACTTAAAATTTATAAATATTAATAATATTTATCATGTATATATTTTATATTGAATGGGATGATTTCATATCATCTAATTAATATCATTTAAAATTTATGAACAAATATTGAACTCGTATACCGCAAAATTTCGTAACTAGTATTTAATTTCAGATAGGCCAGTCTTTGCGCTGGCCGAAAAACGGCTACGACCCATGTGCATCAGCCAAATTCACGAGATAAATTATGGAAATAAAACGTACTCACTTTTTTCCTAATATTATTACGTCTTTCTTATAAGCTTTTACTATTATTAGATTTTATACATATATATATTTGATTTTACGTGCTATATGAATCAACGTTTTAGAATACCATGTTCATTTTGATACGACAATTCGATTTATAGTAGCACGTACTTTTCAAACTAGTGTTACGTAGAGGAATCATCATTTTAAATCGAATGAATTTCATTCAACCGTCTTAGCCTTTTAAATTTAGGAAAAAATACTTATTTTTGACCATTCAAATGGGATAATTTTAGGGAAAAAACGATCTTGTCCAGGTGCACAAACGAATATGATATGGTGATATTTGACACGAGCATTCGTTTACGAAAGGTGTTGGGATTTAAGTAGTCTTGATGATTGATGAAGAAAGATGAAACACGTAAGTCAACATGGTCCAAAGGTACGC
>JAJOOF010018094.1:0-15016 GCA_029582545.1 Solanum lignicaule | reverse complement strand
ATATATATATATATATATATATATATATATATATATATATATATCTATATTCCAGAGTTATTAATAATTGCAACTTGGCTGTGTTGAAGAATGCTGCCTTCCTTGCCGCCAACAAGGATCTCGACATTGTGGGTGCTGTTACGATTGCTTTGAGTAATGCCACTCTTGATAAGCAATCAACTCAGAAGGTTCTGATCATGTCAGGTGAAAGTTCAGTGCTAGACAAATTCAAGGATATCCCGACTTACCAAAAAGTACTTCACATTAAGAAGAAGGTTGAATTTGTAACGAATGAGACAGCATTGGAAATCAAGAAGCATGCGGATGCCATAATTTTACATAAGCATTCTTTATACACACAATTTCGAGGAGAGGGTTTTACTTTGAACTTGACCAACCTTATTGAATGTATGCATTGGGCCAATATTAGTGTCTATGCTGGAACTGTTGTGAATGAATTCCAAGATATTTACATGGATTTTAACTCTGATCCATATACGTTGATCCATAACCTCATTTATTATGGTGCGGATGGAATTATAACGCAGTACCCAAGCACAGCAAATGCATACACCAGTAAGTAAATCAACACTCAAATTTATCTAATCTAGTTAATTGTGTAGATACAAAAATCAGTTTATTCTTTGTTGGCACAGGGAACTTATGCACCGGGAATCAAGAGTCGTATAGGATACCAGACATAAATCCAGGTGATGTGATAACATATGCCCTCGATCCAAAAGAAGTAGAAGAGTACAAGCCTCCCCCTCCAGAGTACTTGGAGACTAAAGACTTTGTTACTCCACCACTACCTCCTGTAGCAGCAATTGCCAAGAAAAATGATCATGGAGGTTCTGCTTCCAACTCCATTTTTTCCTTATTGTAACATATATAAATGGTAAAAAAAAAACAAAAATGAAGCCAAAATGTCTTACAAAGCGTCTCCCTTTAAAATTGTAAGAAATGTTAAAGATACATATTTGCACTGATAGTACTATACAATAACCGTTTATGAAGTACCAATCATTAACTTTTAGACAAAATTTCAATGGCTTATTCTATTTCTCACAAGGCAAAGATTATAGAATAGTCACAGTGGGAAAAAGATGAAGTAAGACACATAAAAATTAAAGAGCAAACTACATAAATTCCACTAGTTTAGGTTCTAATTACTAGGATTCCCGATAGTTTCAAATATTGATTTCTATACCATATTTCGTCCTTTGGATGCATGTATCGTTACTCGCTAGATACATGTATCTGCCGGTTAGAATATTCGAGATACATGTTTTATTAATTTTGAATTAAATGTGTGTAGCTGATTTTCTTAATTAGAGGAGTAATTGAGACTTAATTTCCTTAGTGTATCAACTTTAACAAATCTTCCTAAAATAATGAAATCATAAAACCAAACTACTTCTTTAATTGTGAACTTCCTTCTTGACATCAATTTTTTTGTTTCTTGCAATTGTGAGTTTTTTTCAACAATGATCATCATATTACTTCCTATGCCATATTTTGTCCTTTGGATACATGTATCATTACTCGCTAGATATATGTATATGCCGGTTTAAATATTCGAGATACATGTTTGTCACGACCCAGGGGTACCCCTAGATGTAACAAGGCACATAGAACCCCGAAGGGCTCCATGAAAAAGTATCACTTAATATGTTGTGATTTTTCATGAAAAAATATGTCTATTAAAATAAAACTATTTGTATAGACATGAATATTAGTGAATAATCATTTGCCATGTTTTGTAAAAGAAGAATTTGGATTATATTGCCTTTATTGGACCCGATGAGACTATGTTCATGGGTAGTTCTATAACAATTAAATTGAAAGTTATGGAAAGGTCCTTCTGAAAAGGACAATTGACAAGGTGCTGACTCTAAACAATGATACACAAAATTGTAAGAAGTAGGAACAAAATATTTGTGAGAAAAAAGCTACCTCACACAGAGCTTTTCAAACTCAGTATTTTTATTTGTTCTTACTTGCTTGAGTCAAACTGTTTGTGACATGAACACTTGGAACATGTCAATTACAAAACCTTGCAAGGAAAACTGATCAACTTAGAAGTTTTGTGTAACTTTGAGTGCAATAAATAAAAATGTCAAGTTTGTGTGGAATCTAAGTATGTTAAGTATTCTTATAAATCTGTTGAAAGAATTCTAATCCCTTAGAGTTGATTTACACTGACATTTGTAATATGAAGTCAAAACCATCTCGCGGTGGGAAAAAGTATCTCATAACTTTTATTGACAATTGCATTAGATACAGTTATATCTATTTGCTGAATGTTAAGGATGAAGCAATAGAAACGTTAAGGCAGTATAATATTAAGGTTGAAAATCAATTGGGAAAAGGATAGAAAGTGATAGGGATGGAGAGAAGGAAATGATGGCTACATTACTTATATGTTCAGGTTTACCACAAAACTTGTGTGGAGAAGCTATCCTTACAGCAAAAGGGAACAACAAAAAGTTGTCTTTTCAGAAAGAAAGCAATAAAAGTTTTGTTTGTTCAAGATACAATCTATTCCATATGAGAAGACTGTGGACTATAAAATTAGACTTGGTAGTCTAGTGAAGGGTCTAAAAGACCTTGGAAAGAACAAAAGGAGCATGTACTTAATAAAGAGATTCAGAGGCGTAGTAAATGTCAAAGAACATCTACTTTCTTCGAATATGATTTTGTAACATTTCCTATGTCTTTTGTGGACTCATCCTTTTGGAAATATGATGTCAAGAGTGAGATTGATTCAATCTAGAGCAACCACATTGGAAGTTGATTGATCTTCTTCTTGGAAATAAACCTTTGGGTTCAAAGTGAATCTTTAGAAGGAAAATGAAAGTTGATGGAAATGTTGACAAATACAAAGAAAAACATTTTGTCAAAGGCTTTAGACAGAAAGAAGTTCTTGATTTTGTCGACACATAATCACCAGTAACTAGAATTACATTAATTCGGATATTAATTGCATTAGTTGTGGTATATGACCTCCAAATTCATCAAATAAATGTGAAAACAACTTTCTTAGGATAGATATTCTCTTTTGGCCCAAACCTTTGGCATCAATATGCATACACTTTGATAGTCAAGATGTAATAGGTAGGGGATAAAGCATGATGTATAACGGAAAGTCGCGTCATATAAGACGTAGACATATTACCGTTAGAAAACTACTCTCTAGTGGAATTATCATAATTGACTATGTAAAGTCAAAAGATAATGCGTCGGATCCACTTACAACTAGGCCTAACTAGAGAGAGAGTTGAAAGATCATCTAAGGGAATGGGTTTACGTCTTAGGACAAATCATCATGGCGGTAACTCTACCTAGCAGACTGGAGATCTCAAGAGTTAGGTTCAAGGAGAAAATAAAGTTGTGAGTGACGGTTCGGCATTTTCAACCTACTTAATCCATTCTCATGATGAAGACAATACTCAGGAACAATGATAAAACATTAAGGCTTGTTAACAAGTTAATAAAGCTTAAAGTTTTTAATAATTTTCTAAGTTTGGCAGATTTGACCAAATAATGTATCTACGCGATAACACGTGTTAGAAATCACATATATGAGTGTGAAGTGGAAGTCGCTTCAAAGAGAATCATTGTAAAAAGTCTATTCTCTATACACTCATGAAATCAGTAGGTGTTCATGGCTGAAACGAACACAACTGTAAGAACCATAAACGGTGAAGGGTTGATTGTGTGACATATGGTTGTTTATGTATACACCAAAGCTTGACGGTTCAAAGATATCAAATCTACTGATTGACCGAGTATATCCGACATATGTTCACTGCGTAAAGTTCAAAGGGAAACCTACTTATCCGATGCAATTAATTCTTGCTTATAAAGTATACACTGTCACGCCCCGAGCCTATATCCTGGGCGGGACCGGCACCCAGAGACCATTGCTGGCCCCAAGCGAACCCTTGGCCTGGCTTTCTTAACTCAGCGGAAACCTAACTCAACAGAATAACTCAATACCATGCAAGGTTATAAAACAACTTAACTGATGCATAACATGCCAAAAGGCAACTCGTGTCTCAAAATAGGATATTTACATATATACATAGATGAGAGACTCAAAACTAACTGATTGACTGTCTATGAAGCCTCTAAAATACTGAGATGGATGTTGGGACAGACCCCGCAACATCCTAACAAAACAAAACTAGGAACACAAAATAATCGAGTCCTCCGGAATGCAAGGAGGCTCACCACTGACTCTGGAGTGCTCAGCTGGATCAACGGCGTGCAGAATGCTGATCCGGGGTACCTGTGTCTCCATCGTCATAAAATGCAGGCCAACTGGCATCAGTACATTGAATGTACGAGTATGCGAGTTGGAAAGCTGAACCACAACTTAAGCTTGAAAGGAGTACAATAGAACACTTACCTTGGCTCTGTTCGACTCATGAATAACCGAACTCAATATATAAAGCAATAAGACACATGCAATATATAAAGCTTGTAAAACAATGTAAACAACTTAGCTTGAAACTCTATACCCTTTACTTGACTTGAAACTTGAGTCTTAAAATGAAGTTAAAACGTTCAATAAAGACTCTAGAACAACTTTAAGGACTTGCTTCTTAACTTCCAAGCTTAACTCTTAACTTCACTTGACTTGGAAACTAACTCTCCTTGAATTGGATTTATGGATTCAAGGTGTTTGATCACATGTTATGGATGAGTTCTTGACTTTTAGAAGTACCTTGGAGTGTTGGAAACAACTAGGAAACATAGGTACAATACCAAGGAACATGCATGAGAAAGTGGGGGATAAATGAGAAGTCTTGGCGTCCTTGGCGCTCTGCAAGGCGCGGAGCACCAGCCCTCGAAATTCAGAAAGGGCCTGCTGGCGCTCTGCTAGGCGCGCCGCCCCAAGGGGAAAAGTTCAGAACCCCTTTTTGGGCGCGCTGGCAGGCGCGACGCGCCACCCCTTTCCCCAGAAAACTCGACTTTTCTCCTTTGTTTTGCCAACTCTAAACCACCCTAACTTCAAAGGTTTCAACCCCAAATACTAAGGATCATAAAATCCCTCAACATACAAGAGATTCAACTAAAAAACACAACCAAATCATGCCCCAAATCAACAAGGAACTCCAACAACACAAATCAACAACTTCAACAACACAACCAATCTTTTCTTGAAAATAAAAGGAGTTTGGCGTGTGGGGGAAAGAACCAACCCAACAGTATGGACTCACATACCGGATCACCCCCGACGATATCCACGACTATCTTTGACGAAACCTCGCTTCTTCTTCTCTTTCTCCTCTTCTTCTCCTCTTCACTCTCAAACCCTAAGTCTCACTCTTTAAAATGGGACAAACTGATCTAAAAATCAGTCTAACACAACAATATAGCTAAAGGAATTGGTTAGGGAAAAGACCAAAATGCCCTTAAAATTTCCGGACAGATTTCCCGCCAACTGCCCAACTTCCAAAGGGCATAACTCACTCATACGAACTCGGAATCGAGCAAACTCGGTGGCGTTGGAAAGATCATTCCACGAAATTTGCAACCATAACTGGAACTACACCTAACTCATCCTGAGCTAGCAGTTATGACTGCTAAAAGTTGGCCAAAAACTCACCTTTTTCCCATACTTAGCCAAATTTCCAGATTTTAAAAATTCTTTCCAAAAATGAAAATTTCCAATTTTAAGCCTCTTCATAGTTATTTCAAATTGCCGGATGTTACATACACACTTGTACGTTTCATTGTCTTAGAGTCATTTACCATTCATGCGGGGGATTGTTGGGTTTTAAAAGGTGTGAATGGAAAATAAAGATTTGCGACTTTTATGAAGAGTTGTGATTTTTATGAAGAATTGTAACTTTTGTGAAAAGTTGTGACTTTTATGAAAGGTTGTGACCTTTCCGAAAGATTGTGAATTTTCCAAAGGGTTGTGACCTTTCCAGTAAGGCACATTAAGAACATATTCACACTACCCTTTGTTGTCTATAAATAGAGGGATTTACTCTTATTTTAAGAGAACCAATTTTTTGGACTTCTTCTACTACTACTAAATCTAGTATTCTAAGTGTACTTTACTGTCGTTGAGTGGTTCGATGATATCGTGGTTTTAGGTACCAATACACTGGTGAGTAAGATCGTTCTATCTTGGGAGGATATATTCCATTAACCTTGGGTACTTGAGGAGAATAATTTTCTTAAGGGGACACTGTGCATTCAGTGGGCTCGATTACCTTCTTTGAGAAAAATATTTTGTATATTGTTTCTGATCTGTTTCTGATTCTATTTTCTATACTGGTTTTAGTTTTCTAGTTTTGAAAAAACTCTTTAAACTTTGTTGTTTCTTATCAAGTTCTTCAAAGTTTTTGTTCTAAGTATCTTAGGAATACATGATGAACAACAAGATCCTCCCGTGAAGGGATAACCAACAGATAAAATTGTGCTTACGAAGAATTCTTTTGCACCAAATCTACCTGCTCCATAGCCACTCTTCTAGCTAGCCTCTTCCCATGTATATCCACTTGCTACTGTGTATTTGCCCTCAAGTTTAAGCCATCCATTTTGGTTGTATCCTGGTGCAAATTTATGACACATCTTTTTCCAATACTAACATATATCATGTGGAATAGCATATTGCCACCAGTACATGCCCTCAGAGGCGAACCCATGATTTGAAAATTGGGGGGGCACCACTAAGAGTGGCCTCAAGCGTAAAGCTAGGAGTGGTTAAGAGTAAGGTTAGCAAAGTGCCCTGCTTAGGCCTCCAAAATTTTGAGCCCTCAATAAATTTTAATAGTGAATTTTATTATATTATTTCACTTTAACCAGTATTGAACATTATAATTAAAAAAAATTAAAAATTAAAAGAAGAACAATCAAATTTTTATCAAGAATATTTTAGAATTTTGAATAAATAACTCAAACCATCTACAATATGAGCCCTTAAATCATGCCTTACAAAATCGACGCATTTTTCATTTCGAATCTAGTTTGAGGATATTCATTATCATTAATATCCGGTTGAAAAAGCCTTTATTGAATATAGTGTCTTCTCACTTCATCTCGTATTCTAGGGCTATATTTATCAATGGATATTTTTTCTCCAGGATCCGGTTTAAGTGATTGCAAATCAAACTCATCTATTAAACGCGAAGAATTGTCTCTAAAACTAGCACTTGGTTGAGAAGACTTATGTTTCGTCAAAAATCTATCCATTTCAAATCACAAGAATCAACAACAAATTCTTACAAAAAAATACACTTGTAAAGAAGAACTTACCAATTTATGTATGAAACCTCTAAATGACAAAGATGGAAGTCGGGATGAAACCCATGACATTCTGACAAAACTGAAAAGTAAATGAAATCCTCCGGAAGAAAGGAGGCTCACCATAGCTAACTCGAACTCCATGTGGTATCAACGAAGCTCATGTTGATGATCCTGAATACCTGAATTTGCAACATGAAAGGATGCAGGACAAATGACTCAGTACGTTGAATGTACGAGCATGCAAGGGGAATTCTAAAACATAAACATAAGCTTGAACTTGATAAAAAGGAAACATACTTACCTCTTTCCAAACTTACTCAACTCAAGGAATACTCAAGGATACTCAAAACTACGCAAACTTACTCAACTCAGAAGTACTCAAGGATAAGATACTCAACTCAGTAATAAGGTTCTCAACTCAGTGAAATTCAACAATAAGGTACTCCACACAATGAAACACAGATCAACTCAAGATACTCAACTCTGGATTACTCAACTCATGATACTCAAAGATAAAGCAATAGTAAAAGATGAAATGTATCTGGAAAGCTGTAAAACTGTAGATAGCAACTCAATGTATTGAAAAATACAATAATACTTAGTATGTATATAAAAATACAATATAACTTTGTGGGAGTTTCTCTAACCGATAACCACCACTATGAGCCCTAGTGATGATACAACGTCTTGCCCACGCTGCCATAACTGTCATATACTTTGCTGTCATATAGAACGCCTTAACTAAGTGGATCCACTAGTCTATGCTAAAAAGCACTAAGGAATCATCTAAAAAGTATGATCCTTTCTACCCATGATGGCTACATGGTTTATGGAGACGTGAGTTATCTGAACTCGTATCCCCATATCGGTGCTCAATACTACTCCCAAAAATATACTTAGCTTATAAGTTTTTAAAACAAAACTTATTTCTTTGGTTTGAGATAATTACTCAAAACTTAGCTTAACTCTTGGAATCGATGTTCCCTTTCTTGCTCAAAACTCTTTTGGAAATCTCAGTTTCCTCTCATCTTAAATGCGAAAACATTAACTCTTGGGAATACTTAGTTCCCATATATCATTTTAAATAAAATGAACTTTACTCTTACTCTTTACTCAACTTAAAGCTTAAGTCTTAAAACAAAGTTAAAACATTTGTAAAAGACTTCTTAAAATATGGTTCATGCCGAATTATGGACGTGAACGACTCAATGCATGGTTTTCAATAACCATAGATAGAACTCAAGAACTCAAGAACTTCAATGATAATACTCATTTCAAGAATGCTCAACTCAGAGGGTTCATGCGGAATTATGAGCATGAACTACTCAACTCGAGGACTCAAAGGTACTTCTCATCTCAAGACTATTCGACTTATAGAGTTTATGCGGAATTATGGGCATGAAAAATTCAACTCAAGGACTTCATGGGTAACATGTAATGGTCCTATATACTCAAGACTTAGAACTTGAAGATACTACTCCTCTCAATGATACTCAATTTATGGAGTCCATGCGGAATTTATGGGCATGAAGGACTCGACTCGAAGGTCTACAAACTACATGGAACTCATGTGTACGACTCTTCTCTTTCTCTTACTTACTTCCTCAAAACTTAACTCAAATCGTTGATGGATCTCAAAGGATTCACAATTGAACTCAAAGGCTTTCTTGAACTCTACTCTTAACTCTCTCTTGAATGTGAATTATGAATTCAAGAGTTATGGTTTATGATATGAAGGATCTCATGATGAAAAATTAGACTCATGAATACATTCTCCTTATCCTCATACTCACTTGCTCGAGTCTTGAAACAAGTTACTAGAAGTTGTAGAAGACTCCTTAAAAGAACTCAAAGGAACTTTCTTAGAATGTTCGAAAGAATTCTCAAAACTTAACTCTTAACTATACCTTAAATTTGAATTATGAATTCAAGGTTATGATCATGTTATGAATGATTTCTAGGTATTGAGAAGTAGTTTAGAATCAAAGGGGAGTAAAGGTACCCTTTGAAATAACTCAAACGGAAGAAACGATGAAGAACGGTAGGGGGCAGGCAACCCCGACGCTCTGAGTTGCGTGGGGCACCAGCCCCTAAAGTTTAGAGAAGTGGTTGGGGTGCTCTGGCTGGCATGACACACCAGTCCCCAACCCAGAAAACTTTGATGACT
Organism: Solanum lignicaule; assembly: GCA_029582545.1. NCBI lineage: Eukaryota > Viridiplantae > Streptophyta > Magnoliopsida > Solanales > Solanaceae > Solanum > Solanum lignicaule. The sequence goes on along the minus strand of JAJOOF010018094.1, from coordinate 5,580 downwards.
TTCTTTGCTCATTTTCTCACCCTAACTCGCCTAGAATCGAACGGTTTCTTCTCCAATCACTTGGATTCGATGAATTAACACAATTACCCTCTAAAATACTCAAATTACTAAATATCATATCAATAAATCATCAAAACCCCAACACAACAAGATTTAGAATGAACTTTAAGAACACCTATGAAGAACTCTAATCTTTCAACTTCAAGAATGAAATTTCGCTGAAAATAACATGATTGGCGTGTGGGTGAACTAAACCAACACTATGGAAGCTTACATACCTCTTATGGATCATACCCGTGGCGAAAATCTGCAACAATGCGCAAGAATCTCGATGAACGCTTGATCCTCTTTTTTTTTCTCCTATTTTCTCTTCTTTTCTCCTCTTGAACTCTCAACTAAAACCCTAGGCGTATTTTAGGATTATAAAACTGAACCTAATAGGATTAGAACCCTAAAACATTTCTAAAAATTAATTAAATCTGATTGGGTAAGGAAAAGACCAAAATACCCCTTACTATTTTCGGGCAACTTTTCTTAACTGGACAACCTGACTTCAAAAGGGCATATCTCACTCATCCGAACTTGAAACTTAGCAAAATCCACGGCGTTGGAAATATAATTCAAAGATATTTCCTACGGTATCTAGTAGCACACCTAAATCATCCTGAGCTGGGAGTTATGGTCGTTTGAAGTCGACTCAAAACTCATACTTTGCTTAACTTGCAAAATTTCAGATTTTGCTACTTCCAATTTAGTTCTTTTTAGAACTCAAGGTGCTACATCTAGTGACCTTAACACTTAAGAAATTTTTAATTCCTCGGTAAAAATCCTACCCACAACGAAGTATGGTTCAAGTCTTAGTTCGAAAAATTTTCTAGGGTGTTACAATATCTGCCCCTTGGGATCATTCGTCCTCGAATGACGACTGGATTGGGTATGGAACGGGGTTATTCTTACTAAGGTTTGAGTCTAATGGTCTGCTCTTACTATATTCAAGCTTAACCCAAATCCTTAAGTTCGGGTTTTATACCTCTCTATAGGGAATCTCATCCTAAGACTATTACTCCTTACCACCACATTCAAGCTTAGTATTCTAACAACTCCATGAACTCCTACTAACTAACTCCTTCGGAACCAACTAAGGGCTCTCATTTAACTATTTCTCATAGTAAAACCTTATCCTCCTTTTCCTCCTTATTTATAACCTTAGATGGAATTATCACACTATCACTATCACGATAAGAACATCAACCTTCTCTTTCTAACATCGCTCCATTACTAAAAGGACCTCCGAATGGATATCTCCCATACTCTTTGGAACTTATTACTATCTTACTCTCAAACACTTGACTTGATTCTCATCTCGTCATCTCCCCTTTATGTCTAAAGCTAACACTTGAAATCTATGGACCTATTCCACATTGACAACTCAATTATGCTATCTAGGCACACATGGAAAATTATAACTTAATTGGAACCTCATCTGGTAACATACCATCTCGGTACATCTCTTAATACTCTTGTTACTCATGTGACTTAGCCACACTTCACTCGGCACATCTCTTAATACTCTTGTTACTCTTGTGACTTAGCCACACTTCACCGCCCTTATCTAAACGTTAGGGTCTCTCACTTGTACCACTCATATCTCCTGCAGCTAACATCTCAATTCCTCACCAACTCTATGTTAGGTCTTCTAGTTCAAATCTCAAGAAAACATCATCACACTCATGTTTCCATTCTTTGGATCATGACACTTATCTCAAATTCAAGCTTAATGTTCATTACTAAACCCGAATATCAATACGATTGCTCGCCTACTATATTATACCTCATTACTTGATCAGTTCTATAACCTTATGAACATCATGACCCTCTCAAACAAATCATAAGCCTAGCTTAGATCTATCACTTTATGAATACTTTTGCTCTTCAATTCAACACTTACACTTGGTCATTACCTATACAATGGCACTTAATCACAAACTCCTCTCTAGCTAGTAGCTTCAACACACTCTACCTCCTATGATGGAATCTTTCCAAATCACCACTTCTTAGTCTACCCATAAGGGAAAACTCCTCATTAATAACTTACTAGTTGCATGAATACCGTAACATAGTTTTCCAAAACATCATCTCCCTTACTTAGATAACTAAACCTCTACATACTTTCCTCTAACTCTGGGCACTTTCTTATACTACTATTTATAGAATCATAACTCATACTATCTCTTTGGGTGAAAATCCTTCTCGAGCTCTAAACATACCTCCTCATAAGGACCTCAGCTGAAACCAGGCTTAAGGAAAATAGTACAACTCGATTTTTGCTCAAACGCACAATTCATATAATTATGGGTGCATTCCTCTGAGTCTGAACACTTAACTTACTCATGGGATTATCTCAAGCCCCTCTGGAATCTCATGACTTTCTCAAGACTTCTGATAAGAGCAACTCATCGATAAAGGACTGACTTTTCTTTTCAACCACCTCTAGTATGATGGGTAGTCGAATGAATGAATCTGAGAAATGCACGAGTATGAATAAATCTCTATGACTTAGCTCTATTGAACGATTTAGTATGAAAGAAGGGAAAGTTTTCTTAAATGTCTGTAGTCCCTCATTTATAGAAGTGGGGCCCTCACAACCATAAACAAGATCCTACTTGACACGGATTCATAGACACCCTAGGAAACTTGAACTCTGTGCTCTGATACAAAATTTGTCACGACTCGAGCCTACACCCTAGACGTGGTCGGCACTCGAGAACCATTGCTGGTCCCCAAGCGAACCCTCATCCTGGCTGACTACAAGCGGAAGACTAACCTCAAGCATACAAAGCTTAAAAACTGAATAAAAGTTCAATAAACTTAACTTTGCAAAACTTTAACTCAAATGAAAAAACTCTGAATAAAAATAAATTATTCAACTCGCCATAAAGTAGGCAACTTAAGTCTTTAAAACATTTAACAAAATAAATGAACGGACTTTTGAAACTCTACTGTCTATGTATGAAGCCTCTAAATGACAAAGATGGAAGTCGGGATGAAACCCACAACATCCTGACAAAACAAAAAAGTAAATGAAATCCTCCGATAGCAAGGAGGCTCACCATAGCTAACTCAATTCCATGTGGTATCAACGAAGGTCATGTTGATGATACCGAATACCTGAATCTCCATCATGAAAAGTTGCAGGCCAAATGGCTCAGTACGTGAAATGTACGAGCATGTAAGGAGAATTCTAAAATATAAACATAGCTTGAACTTGATAAAAAAGAAACATACTTACCGCTTTTCAAACTTACTCAATTCAAGGAATACTCAAGGATACTTAAAACTACTCAAACTTACTCAACTCAGAAGTATTCAAGGATAAGATACTCAACTCAGCAATAAGGTTCTCAACTCAGTGAAATTCAACAATAAGGTACTCCACACAATGAAACACAGATCAACTCAAGATACTCAACTCTGGATTACTCAACTCATGATACTCAAGGATAAAGCAATAGTAAAAGATGCAATATATCTGGAAAGTTGTAAAACTGTAGATAACAACTCAATATATTGAAAAATACAATAATACTCAATATGTATATAAAAATACAATATAACTTTGTGGGAGTTTCTCTAACCGACAACCACCACTATGAGCCCTAGTGATGATACAACGTCTTGCCCACGCTGCCATAACTGTCCTATACTTTGCCGTCATATTGAACGCCTTAAATAAGTGGATCCACTAGTCTATGCTAAAAAGCACTAAGGAATCATCTAAAAAGTATAATCCTTTCTACCCATGATGGCTACATGGTTTATGGAGACGTGAGTTATCTGAACTCGTATCCCCATATCGGTGCTCAATACTACTCCCAAAAATATACTTAGCTCATAAGTTTTTAAAACAAAACTTCTTTCTTTGGTTTGAGATAATTAATCAAAACTTAGCTTAACTCTTGGAATCGATGTTCCCTTTCTTGCTCAAAACTCTTTTGGAAATCTCAGTTTCCTCTCATCTTAAATGCAAAAACATTACTCTTGGGAATACTTAGTTCCCATATATCATTTTAAAGAAAATGAACTTTACTCTTACTCTTTACTCAACTTAATTCAGAAGTCTTAAAACAAAGTTAAAACATTTGTAAAAGACTTCTTAAAATATGGTTCATGCCGAATTATGGACGTGAACGACTCAATGCAAGGTTTTCAATAACCATAGATAGAACTCAATACTTGGAACTCAAGAACTTCAATGATACTACTCATTTCAAGAATGCTCAACTTAGAGGGTTCATGTGGAATTATGAGCATGAACTACTCAACTCAAGGACTCAAAGGTACTTCTCATCTCAAGACTGTTCGACTTATAGGGTTCATGCGGAGTTATAGGCATGAAAAATTCAACTCAAGGACTTCATGGGTAGCATGTAATGGTCCCATGATTAGAAATATAATCTCAAAGGGGATTAGGAACTTAATACTTAAGACTTAAAACTTGAAGATACTATTCCTCTCTATGATACTCAATTTATGGAGTCCATGCAGAATTTATGGGCATGAACGACTCGACTCGAAGGTCTACAAACTACATGGAAATCACGTATACGACTCTTCTCTTTCTCTTACTTACTTCCTCAAAATTTAATTCAAATCCATGATGGATCTCAAAGGATTCACAATTGAACTCAAAGGATTTATTGATGGATCTCAAAGGATTCACAATTGAACTCAAAGGATTTCTTGATGGATCTCAAAGGATTCACAATTGAACTCAAAGGATTTCTTGAACTCTGCTCTTAACTCTTTTTTGAATGTGAATTATGAATTCAAGAGTTATGGTTCATGATATGAAGGATCTCATGATGACAAAGTAGACTCTTGAATACATTCTCCTCATCCTCATACTCACTTGCTCGAGTCTTGAAACAAGTTACTAGAAGTTGTAGAAGACTCCTCAAAGAACTCAAAGGAACTTTCTTAGAATGTTCGAAAGAATTCTCAAAACTTAACTCTTAACTATACCTTAAATTTGAATTATGAATTCAAGGTTATGATCAAAAGTAGAATGGTCATTGATTATAGAAATTTAAATGCAAAAACTAAAACATATAATTACCCAATACCAAATAAAATATTAAAAATAAGACAAATACAAGGATATAATTACTTTAGCAAATTTGACTGTAAATCAGGATTTTACCACTTAAAGTTAGAAGAAGAATCTAAAAAACTTACATCATTTACAGTACCACAAGGATTTTATGAATGGAATGTATTACCATTTGGATATAAAAATGCACCAGGTAGATATCAACACTTTATGGACAACTATTTTAAACAACTAGAAAATTGTGTAGTATATATTGATGATATATTACTATATTCCAAAACACAAGATGAACATATAAGATTATTAGAAAAATTTATACATATTATAGAATATTCAGGCATAAGTCTAAGTAAAAAGAAAGCAGACATAATGAAAAAGCAAATAGAATTTTTAGGAATACAAATAGATAAAAATGGAATAAAAATGCAAACACACATAGTACAAAAAATAATTAACTCAAATGAACAACT
>JAJOOF010018093.1:0-15440 GCA_029582545.1 Solanum lignicaule | reverse complement strand
AAAATAAAAAATAAAAAAATTCAAACTTTCCTTGCAAAAACTAAACTCCTAAATTCCTATTCACACCGTATTAGTCGTTCCTCCTTTTCTTACACAAATACCTTTAAATTATAATATTTTTTTCACAATTTGTTTTTAATAATATTATAGTTATGAAATACTCTTTCCAATCACTTTTATTTGTCATTGTTTGACTTGACACACTCGTTAAGAAAATAATTATTGTTATAGATATTTTATCATGTTATCTTTACTAATTAATGTTTAGTATTGAGTCTTGAAAAATGATGTGGAAAATAATACTCCCTCCGTTTCAAAATAATTGAATTGTTGAGACATTTTTCATATTTCAAATTAACTTAATTGTTCAATTTTCAAGACTACTTTTAGAACATTCTTCCATTTTTACCCTTCATTTGAATTTTCTATGTGATGAGTTCAAGAAACTTTAATTGCTTTGAATTATTTTAAAGATTAATTTGACAATAATTAATAAAGGTAAAAATGGAAAGTAATGTCCAATTTATGTCATAAACTTCTTTTCTTAAAGGGTGTGAAACATCCCCAATAATTCAATTATTTTGAAATTGAGGGAGTATTTAGTACTAAAAGTAAAACATGAAAAAAATAATTGTATTTTCTTGATCTGTCAAAAATGATAAGTAAAAATGAAAACCTCTTTTTAAGAATAAGTGATAAGTAAAAATAAACGGATGAATACATTAAAAATAAATTAATTTTACTAATATTAATTTTTTAACCAAACACATCAATTCATAAGTACTCCCTCTGTCCCTATTCACTTATCCATTTTGGACTTGACATATCTATTAAGAAAATAATAATTGACATAGTGAGTTTATCATTTTATCTCTATTAATTGATAGAATTTTAAAATAAATTTACTCATTAAAGAGGCTCTATAATTTTCAAAAACATTAACTCTCTAGATAAATTGATGATATAACATGTAAAAAGATATTGTCTTTTCTTCATTTGTCAAAGATGACAAATAAAAATGAACCAATAAAAAAATCAAAATTGAACAAGTGAAGTTAGCGGATATCAAATTTTAAAAAAAGAAAAAGAAGTAATATTTATTTATTCATTTTTTTCTCATATGAAATACTTGTATTTAAGTAAACGATTGAGACAATCGGAAGTCTTTCATCGTCCGGTCATAATTTGGGATTTCGCATATGTTCCACAATTTTAAGGTAATCCTCTCCTCCTTAAACTTTTCTTAGCAAAAATGTTTCTGAGGTTTTTACAGAGTTTATTTATTCTATAATTCTTTGATTTCTGCCTTTACTACATGGGTAAAATCAAAATTTTGAAGTATATGGTTATCTTGTTGTTTACATAAGTATTGAATTAGGTTTTTCTTGTAGGAATTTTGGTTAAGGTTTTGTTCCATTCCATTGCCTTAATGTTTTCAATTGTTTGATGTTCAAATTCTTTCTATACATAAAAAATGGATTTTTAGCCCTAGATTGAGTTTTTTTGTTTGTTTGGATAACTGTGGTGTTTGGACCAACTTGCGTGCACTTCGATTGTAGTTTCACGGAATACATGTCACCTTGCACTAATAAGGTTACTCTGTATACCAAGGTTAGGACAGACGAGAAGAAATCATTTAGTGTTATAGAGTTTCTTTAGAGAAGGATTGCGATAAATTGATAGTCTAGATGAGATTTTTGTAGTTTCTTGCCCCCTTTGATTTATGTTAATACTATTTGTTGTTTTTTATATTTCGATTATTGTCTTATATCTTGTTGTAGTTAGTGTTTATAGAATGTTTCGTTGTGTTTGCCCTAGGATTTTGCCAGGACTTCTTCACTATCGTCAATCAGAAATAGCCTTTCTACCTCCACGGTAGGGGTAAGGTCGGGGTGCACTCTATCCTCCTCAGACCCCACTTTGTGGGATTACATTGAGTATGTTGTTGTTGTATGGATCTTTAAATATTGAATTTCTTGGAATTTATCCACATAATCGCGCACACTATATTCAATAGTGTTGGACATGTGATGGACCTAATTACCCAAACTAATTTGGTATTGAAGCTTGCTAGATTGGTAACTACAATATCCTTATGACACAAAAATGAGATAATGGTCGTAAACAATTTTGAACTATCACTTTTTCTCGGAGTTCCACTCCCCGATTATCATTTGTTCCCTTGTTTTGCTTGAACTATTATCATCTATGTATTAGAACATACCTAGGTGAATAGATGGTGATAGTTCAGGTAGGAAAAGGGAGCGACTAATGGTTGAGTTGTGAAACTCTCGAAATAGTGATAGTTCATGTGTGTTTTTTACCATTAACTACACAAAAATTCGAAGGTTTTTTAGTTGTTTAATTTTATGAAATTTGTGCCTTCTTCCTTATGATTTTAACGACTTGTTGATCTAAGGCAACTTTATGTTTCTATATGCAGTATTTGATAGCTGTTTCTGATTTTATTGAGTGGTAACTGAGATGGAAGATGTTGTATTCTCGTGTACTGGTAATGGAATTCAAGTTGACCGCAAAGTAGTTCAGACATTGCAAAAGAATTTTGTGCAAGTACAGAACATTTTGGATCAAAACAGGTTGTTAATCAACGAGATCAACCAGAACCACGAGTCAACAATCCCAGATAACTTGACTCGAAATGTTGGTCTAATTAGAGAGCTAAATAACAATATTAGAAGAGTAGTTGATCTCTATGCTGATCTTTCCAGTTCTGTTACCACATCTATGGAGGCTTTCTCTGAGGGTGAATCAAACAATGCTAATCAATCAGATCAAAGAGACGGTCAGAAGAGAATTAGGTCCAGCTGAATTGACCGTATTGAAGTTCAACTTTCTCCGTTGATTGTTTCTAAGTTAATCAGCTCTCTTTAAGATAGGTTTGAGTAGAACGGGATGGATATATACCGAGGCTATAAACATTTTGAAAATAAATCCTATCTGGTCATGTGTTCCTTTGTTATCTTTCTATCTGCTTCTGCAATTGGATTCAAATTCATGATTAGCAAGTTGTAATCTTCTCCTTGTGTGTTTGTTACAGCAGAGTTACTTGTTCTGTCTTTAGATGTTTGAGTGTGCGCGAAGAAACTAGACATAGAGCCCCACTCATAGTTTCTCGTTTGAGTTATCCTTCCCAGTTTTACTTGAAATAGAAGAGCGTATATAGTTTTGTCCTTTGTTCTCGTCTTTGGAACTCCTCGTTGTATCATGAATTTGTTTCTCTGTTATTTCCAAAATGCTGGTGTCTGGACTCGTTGAAACCTCAGGGGGTGGTGCTTAGTATACAATTGTTGCCATGCCTTTTCTGGAATCACATTAAAAACTGCATTACTGTATTCTGCATTTTACCATCAGATACAATCTTTTCTTCTTTTAAAGTTGTTTACAAACTAGTCAAGATGCTTTTCTTTTAGCACAATTACATACTGAAAATAAGCAATTTGCATTGTGATTAAAGCTTTTACATTAATTATATCATGGTGAAATTCTCTCACACTGTTGATGTATACACCAATTATGGATCCAAAGAAATTACACTTGTGATTTATCTATCAAAGTTGCAAACCACTCTTTCCAATCCATGACCTTGTCCTCACCATTCACCACCTGTTATTCGACAGATTTAAACTTGTTAGCTTTTTAACAACAACCAAAAGAATAGCACAAGTGCATTCACAACAAGAAAGCTGAGATTTGAAGCAGAAACTAAAAATATTGGTTACTTCTTTTCGGAACAGACGTGATACAAAAAATGTTTGATTTTGACCTTGAAAAGTTCCAAACAGGCACCACTGCAGATTGACTAGTTCTTTGTCCAACAGAAGTAATCAACTATTGATGCATTCTGTTAGCCACATTGGCATCAGCTTATATCAGTCCAGAAGACCTTTAACAGAACATTCATATGTAGGAAGACTTCTTTGTAGCTTTCAAGTTCATATATTCTTATATCGTTGTTTCTGGGCAACTATAAATCTTAGAAAATAAAAGGTCAATTGAGGAACAAACCTCGAATATCAGTCCTTTCTGTGGCACAGTCTCAAGAGCCTCTACACAGATGAAAGCGGCATCCTCCTTGCTCAGCTTTCCTTGTGATGCACAGCCCTGGCATGAAGATCATAGAACCAGCAAATTTTACAAAACTAACTTTCTTGCAAATGATTTTAAGTGAATTGACAAGTAGCAAGCCAAATTGCTTAAAAACATGGGAAACCAATCACCGAAAAACATATTCTGTCATAAATTTCATGTGAGGAATTTCTGATCCAATCTTGATAAAGATTCCATTATTCTATTCTAATTTCCTCTAATGCCAGCATGGAAGACATCAAATCTTAACGCAATGATTGGAATGGTGGTAACTGGAAAGTTCGGAAATTTAGGAATCATCAACAAAACAATAGCTATTAGACCATCATCTGTATATCAGGTCAATGGGTCCGTCATGGGCACATTACTGTGTTTGAACGAAATGTAAAAACTTAAAACTGTAGTGGACAACTACTGTGTTGAGTAGCAATGGTAAGGAATTTGCTCAATATGAACAATGACAAACTGGTACAGTCGTTTTCTATTTGATTTATTTTGCACAAAAGGAACACCTTATAGTTCATTTGCTGGTGGTTTCAACCTAGGGAAACATAGTTGTATGACGTTATGCTCGTTTGGATACAGCCAAAGACATTTCCAAATTGCCAAGTGACAAAAGAGCATTAAACAGATTGTGATTTCGACACCATCTACCTAATAAAGAAGCTATACATATAAGGATTACCTCTTTAAAGTTGAAACCTTGATTTCCACCTGGTGCATTTATCAACAAGCCAGTTCTGATAATGGTGTAAGGGATTCCCGAAGCCATAACCAGTGATTCATCTTGTTCTGCCTGTTTTCTTGCATTGGCAGTAACAATTGCTTGAACCCCGCTAGAACCTCTATAAACAGACAGCTGCAATGTCATCGTATCATAAAATCAAAACATAAACCGTTCGAAAACTGCCATTGCCTATACATGTACGAGAGAGGACTACCTGAGATAATAGGATTACATGTTGTAAACCTTTCCAACTCTCTAAATTTGATATAAAACCTTCCTACAAAATGCAGCTCAAGTGTAAGAGAACTTCTTAACTAATAATTGTGCACAGAGAAAAGAAAGTGCCTAAATAAGCTACGGAAAAAATAATTAGCTAACAAGAATAAGATGCAGCAAAATTACACGATAAATCCAAAACAGATGTAGTATAGATTCATATGCAGATGTAACGCTACTCGTTAATGTTTCTTTGCAAGTGTTTTTGTTGGGGATCATAGTAAAAAAAATGATACCGGAGAATGATGATAAGAACGAGCATACATTTGGGCATATCACTGCACGAACACCACTTAGAGCCTTCTTTAGCAATGATCTGTCCCTTGCATCACCTGCTATTGGCTTCATAGCAGCTTAGGAACATTAAGTATTAAAATACTACCAAGTGTATGACACTAAAAAAACCGTATAAAAATGCCACCAACCTCAACATAAGTACCAAATGCTTCCATTGCAACCCGCTTATCCTTTACCAGAGCTTTGATCCGAGTTCTTTTGATTATCAAAGACAATATAATCATCTGTCCAAGATCATGTATAGGTGAAGTTGACAAAGAATGAGACGGATTAAAGATTGAGCTATATACTGAATCATTGAGGTAGGGCAGTGGGCACTGTTAAGGAAGACTGAGCTATGACTACATCATTTCAGTTGAACTTAGATGACGCAAGAAAAATTCTACCCCCTGCTTGCACATGCACATATGTAAACAACAAGACATAAAGATTCTAGTGCAAGATATCCGATGCTACCATATACGAACCTGACCAATCTCATTATCTCCATCGGTAACTAAAACTGCATCCCTGACTTCATCTTCTTCTGTTTGTGAGAAAAAAGGAACACATTGTTGATATGATATTTTAGAGAAGAAATCACATGCAAAATGATTACTAAATTCAGCTACCCGAAGACATATCTTCTTCAGAAAGGGATCCATCTTTTGGGAGGAGCTCGGGTGCCCCATACCATTTCCTTAACTTTGGACCGCCTGAAATCAATGGCATACGGATGAAAATGTCACTGATTAAGGAGATGTTGTTTGATCAGCATTCTTTGAGAATTGAGATGCGTTAGAATACATCATATCACATAATTTTAGTAGGAAAGATTGACGTAATAAGCATTTACGTTTTAGGTGTTAGCCCTTTTCTGTTTCTCTTTTCATTTAATGACGTCTTTTCATCATTTTAGGGCCTAACAAGTTTAAAGATTTTCTCATTGAAATCATGACGGTTTATGATACCAATGATATTTACAACCTCAGAGGCTAGAGCAAAAACCGTTAAATGAAACTACGAGTTGCCATCATCAGCCAGTGGAGATACTAAGTAGGCATTTGGACATGCAATTTCATATATAATGCAGAAGCCAGAGAACACAGCATTATAAATCGATATATAATGCAAAGGGGCCTTGCCCCAGACGTTTTGCAGGAATCCTTAAGGAAATTAAAGAAAGATTAAATTTATACTCCCTCTGTCCCTAATTACTTGTCCACTTTTGAATTGACAAACCTATTAAGAAAACAATTATTGACATAGTGAGTTTCTCATTTTACCCCTGTTAATTATATTCTACTGATTAATTGAGGGTATAATAGGTAAAATTATTTGGTCCTTTCTTGATTTGTCAAAATGGACAAGTAATTAGAGACAACTATAAAAGGAAAAGTGGACAAGTAATTAGGGACAGAGGGAGTACTTAATATGGAAAATGTGAGTTATATAAATCCTAAATTGGAAGAATTTTACACTAAAACATGTCAATCAAAGTTCAAACCAGAGAATTTCCTGTTTGTCATTCATATTTCTCACGGAAAACATAAAGCTATCGCAGCTAGAGGCAGATCCAGGATTTAAAAGGACTAGGTTCACCTCGTCATATATCTCTTTAGGTTTATTATATGCTGGACCATAGAGGCATATGCAATCATCTTGAATTTCTACCTAACTATCTCCAGTTTAACGTAAACTGTTCCTATGTTATCTATCAGCATTACTATAGCATTTGGCAGAAGAATCAATTAAATTCAGCCTTAGCCCTCCTTGGCTCTTAATAAAACAAGGGAAAAGGGTCTGATATACGCTTCAACTTACTTTGTTATTTTGAGCTCATATATTCTTGTTACAAATATAGCACTCATATACCCTTACCATTATAAAAATGGCTTACATATACCCCTACCGTTACAAAAGTCGCTCATAAATACCTTCTTATCTAACGTTAGCAATGTATATGAGCTACTTTTATTCAATCCCAAACAAGTTGGGGTCAGCTATATGAATATTGACGACTATCTATGTATCCCCATTTAAATTGCAACATTCAGATACCCAATTAACTACTGAACAACAACTACTTCTGATTGAAAATTGAGTGGTAGCTCAAGCTCTACTTCCCGCAATGTTAATTGTCAAAGCATACAAAAGTAAAAGTTTCAGTATCAAATTTTCCCAATTTTGTCAAAGCACAAATTAAATTGCTCTCTGAAATGAATATCTAAAGGATAATACTCAATTAACAATAAATTGAAGTAAAGAAGTGAAATCAAACCTTCAATGTAATCTAGAATTTGGTCCATAAAACCTATTTTCTTCTGAGAAGAAAAGCAAGTGAGAGAACGCTTATTACTCTTCCAATTCCAATTTCTGCAGCACAATTGTGGACATGGAGAGAAGCACAAGAATTTTGAAGGTTGATTCACACAAACATATAAACTCCCCATGGACTCCACAAACGGTTGGTTTCTGTTATGTCAAGCATAAATTACTACAAGTGATTTTATGACAAGAAGATAGTAGCGTAATTTTATTTGCGAGGTATGAAAAGTGTGTTCGCTGTAAATTTGATATAAAATTTATTTTAGTTAACTTAATATAATTGCGTTAAATCTATTCAGAATTCAATAAACAAAAAATTATGAACATATACACTAAAATTTTTGGCTCCGTCTTTGTTAATAGATAGTTACATCAACAATATATTATTAATAGCCGATCATTAACACATATATATATTTTTTTATCTATATACATTATTGCATGAATATATATTGTGAAAAAATTAACTACAATGAAATAATATTATAGTCAATTATTGGAAAAAACCAAATAGTAACAAAATTGAAGAATAAGAAATCAAAGTGTAATTATCTAAATATTAGTGTACAAAATTAAAATTTAAACTTAGGTCCTCTAAGTTTGAAGAACTTTTCATTTTGATCCCACCTTATTTGCACCACCCTTGTTTCTCCATTCTTCTAGTCGAGACTCGAGTGCATACACTATCTTCTACTTACACACGAGCCGCCGCATATAGTCGCTGGTACGGTCGCCGGTGTTTACAATATCTTCTCGTCGTTCAGGTATACGCCGATATCTACGATTAAAATTAGCTCTTGTAGTGTTTTAACCTTGCAAATGATTCGAATCCTAAATTAGCTCGTAATTCTCTGATTGACGCTTTGATTTTTCACATTAACAACAGTGTCAAATGCATGATATGCTGCATTCTGAATATTGCTCCTTAATTGAAAAATCATTAGTTCTATTTGATTATCAGAATTTTACTCTGAATGGATTTATGTGTGATTAGTTTCAACTATGATTTCTCGTAGTTGTTTTGATGTTTACAAGTTAATTTCCAGAGTTTGTTTCGTATGTGATAACAGAGGATCATATGATTCATATGGATCACAATTGGTTTGTGATTGAGCAAATAGACTATCTATTGGTTGATTGGTAGTGAAAAGATTCAACTTGGATTCATCACAGGTCTTGTGATTTTTGCAAGGAATAGAGGATTGATATAGTTGATCCCGACTATTTTGGGATTGAGGTGTAGACTCTTGATTGATTGATTTGTTTGTCATGTGATAATGGCTTACAAAGTTGTTATAGTATAGTATCTACCTTTAGTATTACAGACCAATTTGCTGAATATTTCTCTGGGAAAAGAAATTATAATAGAAGGGCCACAAGTCCAAGTATGTGAAGTTGATTGCATCAGCTATAAAATTTTCATCATCCAATACTTGTTAAATAGAAGGTCCATGTGAATTATTTAAATTTACAATATAGCGTGGTATCTTTTTTTTTTTTTTTTTTGATGAAGACAATACAGCTCAGTAAATTTGACTCTAGCTGGTAGCTGCTCCCTCCTTTTTGCTTATGTGTCTTTTGAGGGCAAACATGATTTTCAATTTTTTTTTCTGGTTGATGCTTTTGTGAGTATCTCATTGTCAATAATACAGTTTCTTGACTATAGCTTATCTTTCTTTGTTTCTCATTGCAGGAAAACTAAGGAATCATGGGGATCGTAGAAAGGATTAAAGAAATAGAAGCTGAGATGGCTCGTACACAAAAGAATAAAGCAACTGGTAACTGTTTACTAATGCCTTTTTGACAGTTGTGTTTCCGCCATCATTATTTGAAGTGCCATTCACGTTACTATTAAGCATAACCTTGTCAACAGATACATTACCTTTTCTTTTTCTCCTGAGTCCTCCTGGAACCTTGTTAAAATGATCTGCTGCCTGGAGGAGCAACTCTTGTTACTGTCTTTAAATTAATAGAAAGAGAGAAATATGTGTGGAATATTGGTGTTTGTACTTGGTCAATAATGGCTTCTACAACTTTTTATTATTATTTGATGACTGTGCTTTCTTTCATGCCTCATATCATATGCCAAGTAAATGCTATCTTTGCGGTTTATGGACTTCTCCCCCCCTCCCCCCCCACCCCCCAAATGCATGTCAGCGCATCATAATTAACTCAATCATTACATACATACTTCTACAGTAAACCTAACTCAAATTTAATAATTTATAGTGACACACCCCAAATTTTTTTGACTATTAGGACAGGCACGAGAACTCAAAATATTATCGGAAGCTCTTATCAAAGGATTTGAGCTCTGCTGGAAATGGTTATGGTTGAACCACAACCACCATAATGTGTGACCACGATGAACTATTTTAGTTAATTTAATCTATCTTCTCTAAACAGTAATCATGTAGATGAATCGACTTAAACCCTCAGGAGTCTCTAAAGGATCTGGTTGGCAAAGCTAGAGCTAAAACTTAGAGTTTCTTAGTCAACCAAAGGAGACTAACCTCTTGTGGGAGCACCATTGGATAGTTGAAATTCAAAAGCACTTGTGCTAGAAGTATGAACTTTACATGGATCTTGCAAGAATAAGAACATCCCTTATGGTTTGGCATGGGATGATATTAATTTGAGAGCAATTATTTTAGAGCTTCGTAGTTGCTTGTGATGATTCATTCCTCTGCCCTTAATTCCTCTGTACATGTATTTTGTGTTATGAGGTGCAGGCTTACTCCATGTATCTGTATGTCAACCTTTTCCCCAAATTTCCTCTGAAGCTTAGTGATGTACTGTACCTTGGATGTGCAGAGTATCATCTTGGTCAGCTGAAGGCTAAGATAGCAAAGCTGAGGACACAACTGCTGGAGCCCCCTAAAGTATGTGACTTTTGTGTTCTGGACTGTTAATTGGTGCTGTGAATTCTCCATGAACTTAAGTTTCCTCTAGATTTAATGATATAAAAGTTCACGTTCACTTGAAACCGGCTTTCTCCTATCTGTCTTTTTTTCTTCTTTTAATAGAGAGATAATAATAACCTTCTGATTATGCTGATGCAACAGGGTTCCAGTGGAGCTGGAGAGGGTTTTGAAGTCACAAAGTATGGCCATGGACGTGTTGCACTAATAGGATTTCCAAGGTTTGACATCTCCTCTCTTGGTTTTAGATGTCATTAATTTCATCAGAAGGGAAAAGAAGATATAAGTCTGTACAGGTTAATTTTACAAAGTAAAATATTTTTGAAGCATTGTGTGCTAGATATGGAATTTAATCACTTTTTGTGGTTTTTGCTGATCTTGTACATCATCTGATTTCTACCCTAAAAACAAAAACAACAATACCCAGTGAAATCCCACAATTGGGGTCTGGGGAGGGTGATATGTACGCAGCCTTAACCATACTTGTGAAATAATTTGAGTTAATAGCCTAAAATTCTGAAGATCTGTTATGTGAGATTTCTGTTGGCGAGGCCAAAGATGGGAATCTAACTCAGGACATTTAACTACAGCTGATCTGATAATTATGGAAAAAAGTGGTTCTCAGTGTTTACTTGCTACTGTGTATTTGTCTTTTCCCTTTGGGTGTCTTCAAGAATTTCATTTTTCAGTTATGTTAGCTGCAACTCTTGGCCCCCTAAAAACTTTGGTTTGTCTTTACAGTGTTGGAAAGTCAACACTCCTAACGATGCTGACTGGAACACATTCTGAAGCTGCATCATATGAGTTCACTACACTTACTTGCATTCCTGGTATTATACACTACAATGATACCAAAATTCAATTGCTTGATCTTCCGGGTATCATTGAAGGTGCATCAGAAGGCAAGGGGCGTGGTAGGCAGGTAATTGTTGATACTAATTTAGCAATTTGGTAAAGAATGGATAAAATACAGTTCCTGAAGTTCATGATCTTGATGATGAAAGCCTCTGAAGAATTTCTCTTTGATGACAGGTCATTGCTGTTTCCAAGTCATCAGACATTGTTTTGATGGTTCTGGATGCTTCAAAAGTGAGTGTTGGTCATTGTAGGTGATACTTTGACAGTATAGGTTTTATTAAAGCTCTTTAAAACGCGCTCCAGGTGTATGTGCTTTAAGCGCAAAGCACAATTATAAAGGATGGGCTTTAGTTAAAAAAGGTGCAATGAAGGAAAAAATTAGATCTGTAATGCAAGAAATAAGGAACAAAGTCATTCATAATGTTTTCCCTAACAATTAATACATCTCTTTGCTGATTAAAATTATCATTTAGTACTGCCCGATTCAAGATAGAGTTCATGGGCAATGTGGTGCTTGCCTAGTACCTTGCCTATAGAGAATCACCCTTAAGCGAGACGAAGCGCCATCCTGGAGCTTTTCTGAGCTTCAGGGATTAAGTGCGCCTAAAAATGAGCCTTTAACAACATTGGTTTTCATTAGATATAAATCGTTCAGTAGATGTCTGTTTTGATGGAACTTATTAGATATGGTTGTAATTGTTCTATGAATGGGTGATTTCGGTTATGATATTCTTTAATATTTTATTATTTAATATGATAACATGGTTATGATATTGTTTATGTATATTACTTCTATCAACAAAATTCTATTGCTTTCTCTTAATCCCTCTAACATTTTAGTGTGTCAGGATCTAACATGTGACCCCTCCTTTCAACCCTCTCATACTTAAAATACTAGAAACTTTCAAGGTCTCATCTTATTACTTAGTGATTGTGATATTGTTCGGATTGTAGTAGATATAGGCATATAGCATATATATCTTGTGATTGGTGGATGAACTTTACAAGTCTGAGATTTTTCTGGAACTAAGGCTCCTAATTGTAATAGTCTTGTGATACGGATAGATTCTATTTTTGTGAGAGTCAGCCATATTATAAAAGGGTCTCCTACAAGTCAGCCATTGAATGCTGCAAGAAAAAGTAATATTATCAACTTGCTGTACCTATTAAATATATATGGTAAGGTTGTCTCTGATATGCTTATATGCTTACCGAGTCAAATGTGTAGAACAGTGACCTTGATAATGTCATGCCCATCTTAGACTTGATTAATTGTCTAGTGGAAGAAACAATAACATACGTTGTACTTGGACCACAACAATTATTCATGAAGTTAATAATGATGAAACAAAGCTGTAACAGCTTGTCTTGCTGTATATGTTGGGAGTCTGGAAATTTGGTGGTTAGTTGTACCTTTTGTTTGTATCCAGAGGACGTCCTATAACTATTAAATTCATCTTGTTCCCCTGGTAGCTGTTCAACAAACTATTGAATCGGCTGTTAAGCTATTGTTAATTAGAATTTTCATATTCTTGCACTTCCTATTGAGAGGTGACACACTCCTTTTCAATTCAGAGTGAAGGCCATCGACAAATTTTAACAAGGGAGCTGGAAGCTGTGGGACTGCGATTAAATAAACGACCTCCTCAGGTGATCTATTCTGTGCATAAATTATGTTATCATTTTAGCTCCTTCATTCTTATTACATTTTTTTTCTTTACCTCCTTTGTCTCTCTTTTTTAATTTGTGAAGATATCATATGTTCTGGAGGATTTTCTCAATTATTGGTACCACAAGTACTGTTTAACATTATATGGGATGACCTTATAGCAGAGTACACCTTGACATTCGTCCTCAAGTTATTAGGTGGCAGGGTTCTTTCTTCATTTAATTTCTCTGGCATTGATATTATGAGATACTTATGGAGTTTATGCCCTAGGTAACCCTGTTTCAAAAAGGAGTTCGAGTAAGAATGGGGATAAGATAATGCTTTTATCATCTATATCAGTGGTTGGCAAGTCTAGTTTGAAAATGTTTCTTCCTCACAATATTTTGTCTGGAATCCCTGAGATTGTCTTTAAAGTGCAGTTTTAGTTTTTTTGCACGCATGCATTCATTGGCAATATGCTCCCCTCAGATTCGACAACTTCAAAATATGGATTTAATTTACATTACCAAATGGTTGCAGATATACTTCAAGAAGAAAAAGACGGGAGGGATTTCTTTCAACAGCACGTTGCATCTGACACATATTGATGAGAAGCTCTGCTATCAAATTCTTCATGAATACAAGATTCACAATGCTGAGGTACTCTACCCTGTTAGCCTAATATGCTGCAGAACATCATGTGGGAACTTATATTTTCTCACAAACAAAACTGTTGATTCTACTAACATTTTGTGGATTTCTGTTTGCAAGTTTACATCTGCCTCTTCCCCTTTTATATGTGCAAAATCTCTGTAACTTTATATTCTTTGTTCACCTTGTTAGGTTTTATTTCGTGAAGATGCTACAGTGGATGACCTTATTGATGTTATTGAAGGAAATCGTAAATACATGAAGTGTATATATGTCTACAACAAGATAGATGTTGTCGGTATTGATGATGTGGACAGATTAGCCCGACAGCCAAACTCCATTGTCATTAGCTGCAACTTGAAGGTATTTTGTGCGATAGTTATAAGAATACTGAAAGAAGTAAATTAACAGCTATGGCAAGTTTTTTGATGAATCAGAAAGCTTACTAATCTAGTCTAATGTTTTAGCAAGGTGCTACCTTTATTACAATTTACTGTTTCTTTGCATTTGCATATTGATTTTTAGTATGACTGCAATGAAGAGCATATTTAAGTGTCTTGAATGTGCATTTTTGGGACTGTCCACTAAATACAGTTGGCGGTGACAATGTCACATGAAGTTGCAATCTTTTCTTTTTGTGTGGTTCTGTATGTAGTGGCGTACGCAAAATTTTCGGTAAGCGGCGTCAATATTTATAGAAGAAAGGATAAAATTTAATTATCACATTTATAAGTAAGATATATCCTTGACCCATTGGTTTAGTCTAGGTTTAATCTAGAAGAGGTCTTTTCAATACTACTTGACCAGAATTTTAAGCAATATAATATGTTATATGTTGCAAAAATATGCTTAGGTTGACATTCGAACCTCCAACCTAAAAGAGCAAAACCGTACACTGAATCAACATGCCAAGCGACATCTTTTGTCAAGCATAGTATTAATATGTATATCTAGTAAAAAAATTCCAACGAAGCGGTATCGCTTGACACCCCTTCACTCGATGTGGGTGTACATCCTGTCTGTATGACTTCCAAGGTCTTGTTTTGTTTAGAAGTCTTTTTTCTTGTAGTTTGTCCTTCGGGAAATAGTAAGAGCGTTACTTTTTCTAGGATCACTAGGATCTTCCCAGGTTGAATTGCTTCATTGTGAATATGGGTTCTGGGACCAGTAATTACATTTACTTCTTTTTCCTTTGTGAAATTTGTCTTGAAAATCCAAAGGGAAATTGAAGACCGCGGGACGTGAATCGCTGGGCACATGTGAATGCCTTGTTGCTTGTGTTGGAATGAGGTCAAACTATCCTTGCATGCTAATATGCTCTTCAGAAATCTTCTAACCCATTGCCTTGTCTGCATATTAATATTGCTATCGAATTTGGAACAGCTGAATCTGGACAGACTACTTGCAAAAATGTGGGAAGCAATGGGTCTTGTCAGAGTTTATACAAAGCCTCAAGGCCAGCAACCAGATTTCGCCGAGCCTGTGGTTCTCTCTGTTGTATGTTGTATCACTTTACGCTTTTAAAGATTTTCCACTTGTGCGCTGTTCCAAGAGAGGGGGGGGGGGGGGGGGGGGGGGGGGGGGGGGGGGGGGGGGGGGGGGGGGGGGGGGGGGGGGGGGGGGGGGGGGGGGGGGGGGGGGGGGGGGG
>JAJOOF010018092.1:0-15448 GCA_029582545.1 Solanum lignicaule | reverse complement strand
TAATATATATGTTTTATATAATTATGTATATGATTAATGTATTTTATGAATATTTAAAAATCATCTCAAAAAGATTTTATATTTTAGTATTTTATTAGTGATGGTTGTAATTTTGAATTAATGAATTTTATGAAATTCAAAATACTTGCAAGTTATTTTTAAAAGTAATTTTGTCTTTTTGTAATCATTTTTAATATTGAATATGTATATTTCTACAATCATGTTATTTTATAAATATTTGAAAATCATCAAAAAGGATTTTACAATTTTTAGTTAAATATTTTATTAGTTTAATTTACTTTAAGTTATAGTTGTAATTTCGAGTTAATTAGTTTTGTAATTAAATTAATTAGTTTTGTAATTAAATTAATTAATTTATAATCTAATTAATTATTTTATTTTTGTTAAGATTAAGAAGTTCGTTAATTAATTTATAAAAATTTGTCTTGTTGCAATTTTTAGCCAATTGTTTATCATATCCTTAACCCATTAAAAGACCAAGTTTGGGCCTTACTTCCAATTTTCAGTGGCCCACATCATAATTTCCAACCCATACATACCAATTTGCCAGCCCAATAACCCACAACATTACATACACCAATGTTCTTAACATAATGAGACCCAGCATACGTACAACAACAGCAATACCAAAAACCGACCCCACCCACGTCTTCTTCCCCTTGAAACGCGAAGAAACCCAGAAATAACAAGAGCAGTACCAAACGACCCCTGCACATGCTTCTTCTTCACGCAAAAATCCCAGAAAATCCGCGAAGAAATCCAGTCATCCCATCCCATTTTCCCCTTTTTCAGAAGAAATCTCCATCCCTTCCATTATTGCAAAAGAGCAAAGAAAATTCAAATTTTAAATTCGAATTAATTCCAAATCATCAATCAATTTCTCCCCCAAAATTGATCTCAATTCTCTATAAATAGTCTCTTATTCACTGTATAAATGGGGGGACCAAGAAAAAAGTTTTGAGTTTGAGTTTCTTTGGCAATAGTCATTTTGCACTTAAAATTTTATTCTTAGTTCTCTGGTTTTTAAGTTCCGAAGAGGTCACCGCTTAGATTATCTCGGTTTGTTGTTAATATTCGAATTTGGTGGCGGAAGAATCGCTGCCCTCCTTTGCTCGTCGTCTCAGTTTCGCTGCCCGAAAAAGGTAATCTCGCCCCTTCTTGCATTCTGTTTCTACGTAGTATGTGTTATTTGTTTGATATTTAGCGGAGTCCAGTTATTAGGATTAGTTGGTTTCTCCGTTTTAGTATTTTTTCTGTTTCGTTTCTCCCGTGAGTTCTTGGGACTGTAAGCATGAAGTAAATATCAGTGAAGTTCTTTTGAGGTTCATTTAGCTTCGACTTCGAATGCATTAAGCTATATAGTTTTGTTTCTTCATTGTTTACCCGATGTTTTGGTTTTCTTCTCTGTTGTTTGATTCATCGTTATAGATTACCACCATTGTTAGTCTAATCCCGTAGTATTTATCTATGTTCTTGCTCAACTCGTTTACTGTTCATGTCATTTTCGCATCCTCAACTCGTGATATCATGTTTGCAATCCACCCTAGTCTTATTTTAACTTGGATCATTTGCTCGTAGTTAATCTATTCCTAATTATGTATCTTGCCTTTCATATTGGAAATGTTTCGCTTTCGGAAATGTGGCCGAGAATCTGATTGTTCCTTTGCTTTCCGAGTATAGTTTAATCCGTTTTGGTGTTATTCATTAATCAAAAATCTGGAAATTTTATTCAATATTGTAGTTGTTCATCTGATAAATGCTAATGTAGTTTCTTCACAATCTTGACTTGTTATAACATCACGTGAGTACCATTTCGTTTTGGCTTAAGTTAGCGATGCATTTTTAGTATAATATTTTCTTGTATCTCGTAAGTTAGTCGCTATGTATTTCCATTCTTTGTTCTTGGATACTAGCTGGTGCTTTGAGGGCATGATTGTTTCTTTCTTTTAACCTTCCTGTCCAACCCCTTTAGTAGTCGATTTAAGGTGTTAAACCATGCTTTTATCATAATAGAAGGGTCATAGTGATCAGTTTTAATATAGTTCCTACTCATGCATTTATTATTGTTTAAATATGACCATTTGATGTACGCTTGTTTCCTCTGTTAAGTTGAGGTCACTAGTCCCCCTTTTTTTTTATTTTTTGCTTTCCTTTGTGGATTATAAATGAAGAACTGATCCTTGAAGACTGCTCATTAGAAAATTGTTGTGGGAACATTTGTTTGTTAATATAAAGTTTGAGTTTTGTTAGAGTAATTATATTGGTCTAGTTTCAATTTGTCATATGGGTTTGAATATTTTATTTTGATGCTCTTAGAAATAGGTAAGTTATGTATTAATTGTGTTTTTGCTAAAGTTGATGTTATCGATGGTGTAGCTTAATCATCATATGCAGCATGCTGTTAACTTTTCGTTAAGGAAGTCTTTGCCCTTTATTTTTTAATTGTCCTCTGTAAATCACTCCCTTGTGGGTTATTGTTTCAAAAATATCATGTTGCTTTATTTTCTATTATGAACTACTTTGAGCATTACTTATGTTCCTTTTCATTTGTTTATGCATGTGAAAATCTGACCCGAGGCCTCATGGACTCTATCTCCTCTCCTTGCCATTCGATGATTGGGTCATGGAGGCCCAATTTACTTTTATCGAGTCAGCCAACCTTGGAAAATCGAAGAATAAGTCTTTGGAGTTAACGTACAGGTCCCGGAAAGCAGAAAAATAAGTTGTATACATCCGATATACACCGATATACAGCCTATGTATACAAAAACGGGAATTTGGTTAAGACCAAAATTTCTAGCGAATTTGGCCCAAAAGGAGGCCCAAATTCAATTTCTCCCTTACTCTTTAATTATTTAATTATGATTATTTATTGTTTGTTATTTAACACTAACTTTAAATAACTTAATTAGATTCCCCAAAAGACGAGCCATTTTCTTTGTGTTGGTTTACTTTTAATACGTTTCACTTGTGTGTTCACTTATTTTATTAATCAAATATTGGTCGAATTTTGTATTTGAATTAAGTTAAATCTTTGTTCTTAAAAAAGATATGTTTTAAGGCCTCTTCACCTGATCACATTTTTATTTTAAAGTGATTTTAAGTTAAATTATTTTTCTCAAATGAACTAAAAAATGTTCTCTTTCTAGTTAGTCATTTTTCTCAAAAAGGTTAGTCGAAACTTTAATTCTTCAATTAATTTAAAATGGTTTCATGCTTAAATTAACCAATTTGGATTAAGCTATTATTTTAGAAAATAAGTCAAGTAAGTCCTAATTAAGCTAGTTTTGATAAAATTCTATTCACTTGTGTTTTAATTCAAATATTTTCTTTTAGGTCCCTTTTCTCTAAAAAAATAAAATAAAATAAAAGGTGTCATCTATTTAATTATTTTTTCAAATTTAATCAAATATTATAAGTTATTATTTTTTATGTTAAATCATTATTTTTTTTTAATAGTCAAATATATTTTAGTCAAATCGCAGGTCAACCGCATGTTAGCGGACACTTCGAATACTTAAACCCTTCTCGAAGTGTAAATTGAACCCCGAACCCTCTTTGGTATTTTCAAATGATTTTTTCTGTTTAAATCTTTGAAAATTATAAGTTTTCTTAATTTCTTTAAAAAATTAAGTGGCGACTCTTTTCTAAGTATTTTTCTTAGAATATTTCAAAAAGTGATTTTAATGAATATAGTTAAATTACGGCATAACAATTGTTTCAAGTGAATGTTGAAAAGTTTCACAATTGTGAGGTGTGAGTTAAAGTGACTATATGTTGGTGAGAATAATAAATTTTATGTTGGTGAGAATAATAAATTTTATGTCGGTGAGAATAATAAATTTTAAAAAGTAATGATGTGATTATAAATTTTATTTACATATGAAACAAATGGTTAGTAGATATAAATGTGGGGTTGTTTTAACAAAATATAAACTCATGGATCAATTATTGTATTAAAAGATTCCAAATCATGATATGGAATCACCATATAATTCCATATCATGGTTTTTGGAGAATATGATATTACCTCTCATGATATGGAATCATGAGATGGAATCAGCGTAAAATCGCATGTCCAAACACTGATTCCATCTAACGATACCATATCGTGATATGGTATCGCATGACCAAACGCCTACTAAGTATTCCCAAAGAGATTTGAAATGTTTTCACATTTAAATAAGAACGGAAACTGAGATTTCCAAAGAGCCTTCGGGCTAGTTTTCAGAAAAGAGTGATAGCTTTCTAAATGAAGCAAGCAGGGAAACTGAGATATGCAGACACAGGTAATTAGGATCGACATCAGGCGCATTCGTTGATCCAGTGAGCAGTTCATAGTCTGTTGGTGAGCCTCTTTGCATTCCAGAGGACTCCTTTACATTGCTTTCAGTTTTAATATTAGTTCATTAGGATGTCGTGGGCCTGTCCCGACATCCATCTCAGTTGTTTAGAAACTTCATAGATAGTCAGATAGTCAGTTAGTTAATTCAGTTCTCTTTACTTTTCATTTCATATGTGTAAAGACTTGAGTTTGCCTTAATGGCCAGTCGAATGTTCCTTTATAACATTCTAGTTACTTCATAAGTGTGTATGTGATGAGTTAAGTCTTCCGCTGAGTTAGTAAGTCAGGCCAAGGGTTCGCTTGAGGCCAGCAATGATCTTCGAGTGTCGGTCACGTCCAGGGTGTAGGCTCGGGGCGTGACAGTAGTTGTGGAAGATTTCAACATGATGAGATTTCTTATAGTCACGAAGTTGTAGCTATCAGATACAGAAACAAACATCACGAAGATTACTGTTCAGTCTATTATAGTAATAAGAATTTTCAAGATACTTATGCAGTTCCAATTGAACCATTGCCTTGCGAAAGCACTTGGGATATTCCATCCCATATTTTGAAAGAGATAATGATACCACCAATTGCAAGTAAACTACTATGCAGACCACCAAATAACGATCGTAAGAAGTGATTCAACGAAGGAAAAGTGAAGAGGAGTAAAGTCACTTGTAGTAAATGTGGTATATCCGGGAATAACAAAAATACTTGCCCTAAATTTGTGCAACAGAATTAACATTGGTGTATTATTGTTTTGTTTTTTTGGATTTTACAAAAACAATTATGCATTTGAATATTTTTGGTTTATGTTGAAATTTGAATTTTTTTTTATGAATGTTACTTGCACTTATATCCAACATTGATTAATGTTGATTGGCTTATTCATATTAGTGGTGAATTAATTGTTACAACATTGGTGTTAACATGTTTGTCGTATAGACTTACCTTTTTATACACAAATATATATAAACTAGGTAAATTATTCGTGCTTCGCATGGAGATTGAACTATTTTATTAAGCTTACATATGATCATTTGGTAATATTCATAATTTTGATACATACATTACATTGTCAAGAACATTTTATCTTAAGGCAAAATGTTCCTTCGAAATCTCAAAGTGCTATTTTTTTTGCAATTTTCATTTTTGTTATACAAAATTATGAGTCATAGAGAGATTTAAGTATAAGAAAGAAGTCTAAGAAAATCTCTATGAAATAGTTGGTCAGAAGTAATGAAATTTTCTAAATTCCAAGAAGTTATAAAGAACAACATCAGAAGTTAAAGTAGAGACCAAAAAGCCTCGAACAACAACACTCCCAAGTAATGTGGAACATCACGTCCATACAAGAACATAATCAACTAAATTCAAATGGAGGACCTTCGGCTCCTTTCTTATGAACCTCTGTCAATCTCTTTTTTATTATAGTATTGTCGTATCATGTATATGTTTAAAATGACCCTAAAATTGTTAGTATCATAAAGGTGTTTCCTCATTGTCTCAGATCGTCATTACTATTGCTTAAGTTTCATATCACCGGCCCCAACTTATTTGGAATTGAACCATAGTTATTGTTATGGCTATAGTATGCAGTAACAAAGAATTAATGCAATGATCAGCCAAGCAGTAGGTGACATCTCAATGAAACTTTTAACAACTGGATATTCTAAACCAAAATTTTGATACATAACATATTAAATCTCACATCATAATTTTGTGAGCACTTGAACTCACAAATATCCATAAATAATAATAAAGACGGTCTTACTTTCCTAACAATCAAGAAGAAAAAGGCATGTGGCTTAACATATTTTTCAGAAAGATAGCCTGTCGAGTTGTATCCAAGTTTACAGTTCACAAATTTAATTGAAAGAAGCCAAAAGAAAGAGTTATCACTACAACAAAAATAATCTTTAACGACATTAATAGCTTAATACCTCTAAATATGTATTTTCAGAGGCAATTAGTACTCTCTATAAATGTCCCAAAAGTCTATAGCAACATTGAATCTAATGACAATTAATTAATGTCAGTAAAGACACTAGCTCTCTTCGTTAATGTGCATATTTATTGCCGATAAAAATTATATTTGTTATAGTGTATTTTGGACGTCTGTTAGTTTCAAGAAAACTTAATCTCTTATTATGCCCAAAAAGAAAAGAGGAAGAAATATGGCAAATTAGTCCTTGTGATAAAAGAAGTGGACTAATTGTCTCTATACTAATATTCTAAGAAGAGTACAATGACCTGCAAAATGTTTGTATTTAAGATAAAACAATCAAAATAATATACTAAGTGTGGCAAGCAAGAGAGCAATCTGTTTCGTTCTTTTAACAAACTTCACCATTGGTTTCGTATTAGTGATCACATATTTGTTGTTGTGTGCTATCAAATATAGCACAACCCACAAGAAATTTTCCCAAAAGGTATAAGAAGAAACTTGTAGAAAGGGACAAAAGAGAAGATCAATTTTCAATAATCCTTATGGGAATTCTTAAAAGAATTCTACAAAAGTCACCAAATAGAAAAAACAAATTGCAATAGTTACATGAATCAATATGACTTACAGTAAAAGATTAAGCTTCATGAAATAGGAGGAAAAAAACTTTAAGGAATGAAACATGATGAGTCCACAAATTGGACTCATTTAGGGCTATATTTTGATAGAATTAGTGTCCTCAAATGCATATTTTGTCTCAACATCTGATGAAAACCCTTAACTTTCAGATATTTGAAGTTTGAGGGAAAGCATGGACACTACTTAGCAAAAGGGAACAAAAGTAGCGGAAAGAATGAAGAAATGAAGATCTGAGAATCGTCGAACCAATTTGGCGAGTCTCCAAAAGGTCTTATCCTCGCCTTTTGTTCCAGTGTGCTGAGCCCTGAAGGAAAGGATCAAATCGACGGTGAAAAAGAGTTGTCGGCGTGTCACCGAGCAGTTCTACGAAGTAGTACTATGTCGCCTAATGATCCAAAACACGACGATGCTGAAGGCTAACGCAAGACGGCGATGAACTTGACCAAAGGACAGATCGCCGAGTTAATCGGCGATTCCGACTAACTTCGCTGAGTGATCCTTCACAGCACAGATTTTTGAAAACTATAAATACTCGTTGAGAATTATTATTCTAGTATCAAATTTTTAGCTTTGAACAATAATTTTTCAGACTTTTGCTTCTATTTTTGAGTTCTAAGTTTGGAGAGGGTTTTGAAGAACTTGAAGATTCCGAGGATTTCAACTCCAAGAAATTGAACTTGGGTCTTGTGGATTCTTCACTTTTGGCTTGTTTTAAGACTTAAATCTTCATACCCATTTGAATGCAAACTCATATTGGTATAAATTTCTATCTCTTTTACATGTCTAGCTAAAACTCCAATTCTTGGGGTGTGATTTTGTGAATATGGGTTAGATTATCTGTTGGGTCTTGCTTGCTGATGATTTATTTGTTGTTTAGATGTGATTTCGTTTAGTAGTTGTGGTGAAACTTAATGAAATTGTAGTTGCAAATACGATTTCACCTTTGTGTTTTCGGCTTGCTCGAGAAAGAGGTCATAAAACTAAGACTACTAAATTGATGGCCGATGGGATTAGGTCGACATGAGGTTCAGCTCAAGAGAGTGAACCCTAGTCCCTCTCCCATACACTCAGCTCGAGAGAGTGAGTGGGCTAAGGCGGAGGTTGTTCTTCATGCGGCAAGTGGGTGTCCGAGAAGAACCCATTTGATTCGGGGTAAGTTGCTCGAGAGAGAATTTACCCCCACTATAGTCTAGCCTAGTCACAAATATTCAACAGATTTATTATCAAAAGCATGTACCCAATAGTTTAGTTTATCCCGTATTCCTATCACATCCCAAGAACCCTCTGTCCTTGATTAGTACTCTTTATATTTTTGCTGTTTTTGTTTACTTGTGAAAAACCCCCATTGATAATTGACGCTTGCGTGATCCCTTAGATTTAGCATGTTTATATTCAAAAATGTTTTTAGCTATGGCTAATTAGAACTAAATTTTATTTTTCTACTAATCCTCAAGCCCACTCCCTTGGGACTCGACCCCAACCCATGGTTAGGTTACTTTACTATTGTACGATCGTAGTCACATGCATTGGAAGTTGTGTCTTGATTACGCAAACATCAAAATGGCGCCGCTGCCGGGGAGTGGTGTTATTTGAGAATTCTTAGTTTGATAAAAATTTTGTTCTTCTTAATTTTAGTTCACTTACTTCACTTCTAGTTTCGTTTTGCTTGTTTGTGTATTGAAGCAGAAAAATGGATATAAAGGATCATTATGGGTCTCAAATAGATCACCCCTTCTTCAAACTGTTGAACCTAGGGACAACCTCCAAACGTTCAAACAAGTAGGGGATGAAACTATACAGGAAATGTGGTTGAAGTTTCAGGCAGTGTTGCAGCCATGCCCCACTCATGGGATGACTGACAAGGTGCTACTAGAGAGCTTTTATAGGAGTCTGGGACCCGAAAATAGAATTAACGCTGATCAACTTTTCGCGGGTGGTATGCTACACCAACCCTATGAAGTCGTAGCCAAACTCATAGATGGTATGATTGAAGCCAATAAGGAGACCAACAAGAAATAAGAGCGGGATGCAACGTTAACTCAATTGAATTTCTTATCCAAAAAAGTCTTGGAGTTGGAAACACAGGCCTTGAAAAGGGACAAACACTCATTCCTTTGATAGTGTACAAAGGGGAAGAAGAAGGAGGGCACACAAAATGACGAAGTCCTCTCGCTCATTCAACAAAAAATCAAAGAACAAGACAAGATGTTGAATGAGATGAAAGAAAATATTGAAATGCTGAATCATATAACTACCGCATATTCCATGACTATTCAGTTGCAAGATGCCTAGATAGGTCATTTGATATCAGGTCGCTATCCACCGTTTGTCGAGGATTCGCCTAGTTACACCATGGGCGACTCCGAAAATAAGGACTAGGTATTGATTTGCATCGTGTCGCGACATTAACTAAGGCGATGTTTGGGAGGCAACCCAAAACCCTTTTTATTGCTTTATGTTGGTTTTAGAAATAATAGTGTGTTAATTGTGCAGGAAGAAGTGTGGGAAGCATTGGAAAGAAAGAGATTAGCGAGGGAAATGTCGGTTGGCGGGTTGTTGAAGTATTAGGCGACTCGACTCTCATCGTCGTT
The DNA here is from genome assembly GCA_029582545.1 of Solanum lignicaule. Classification (NCBI taxonomy): domain Eukaryota; kingdom Viridiplantae; phylum Streptophyta; class Magnoliopsida; order Solanales; family Solanaceae; genus Solanum; species Solanum lignicaule. The sequence goes on along the minus strand of JAJOOF010018092.1, from coordinate 5,922 downwards.
TGATCCAACCCAGCTTGGCGACCCCTATTTGTATCGCCGTTTGGATCCCCACATAAACTGAGGATTCTGTAAAACTCGGCGAGGAAGGTGATTGCTTGGCGTGACGCCGAATGGGCAAGAACTGGATAGTTTTTCAAGCCAAAAGGGTTAAAAGTTTCAATTTCCTACGCTCTCCCTCATTTTCAAACTTTACAAACTCGCACCTAGTCTTATTCTCAATATCCCTGCATTTTTATTGTGTTTTGGTTATTAAATTGTGCTTGGATCTGGATTGCGTTGTCGCCTAGCATCTCAGTAGCATCTTAATCAGCATTCAAGGTTGGTTTCCAAGCCCTACATTTCTTTCCTCGAAAGTTGTACTTAAATGAAATGGCATTACTTTGATGATGTGTGATAGGCCTCTCTGGTAGGATTAGAATATTTGTTTGCATGTTAGGTTCGCAAATTTTGCCCGTACTAAGTTAAATAGTTAATTCTTGAAGGTTGTGCTTTAAATTGGATGAAAAATCATGGGTTGTGCATGATTGTCACTGGGTCTAAGCTTAATTTGAGTTGTGCATTCCTTAATTTTCTTTTTGGGGGTCACAGGGTTGAATTCGGGAAAGTTGGGTCAAAAGCAGGCACGTTGGGTCATTTGGCGAGCTGGGTCGAACTCGCCGAACCACTCGGCGGTTCGCCTAAAATCCCTATCTCGCCTTTAATTTAATGCCAAATATGATGTTGAATTCTGTAACTTTTGGCGAGAAGCATAATGTTGCTGAACGCATTCGACGCCTCTCCGAAAAACTCCATGTTCGCCCTTTGTCTGCACCCTTGTATTCTCTATGCACTGCACTCGACGAACCCCCTAAGTAGTTGCACGCTTTGCCAACTGGTTCGGCGAAGTGATTCTGCAATTGAACTACCTTGCTTTTGTTTGAATACTTTCTAACTTTTTCTCGAAGCTTTGCAGAAATGGTTAGACCAAATGTAGTTGGAAGAGATATGCCACACCGACAAACAAGAGCGAAAAATTTCAGAAAAAATACAAAGGCAACAAATCCTCCCAAAATGGATAATGAGGGCAAGAAGCCCAGTGCCAGCAAGAGAACAAATCCCTGAGACCCCACTATTCCCTCGTGGAGACGTGGATTCTCACAGGTATCCACTCCGTTTTGGCGGCTCATGATTTGGACATTAAGTTAGTTGCCGCTAAATCTTCTGAAGAAGCTCCGGGGGCAATTATCAAATTCCAGGCTGACACATCGGGAACTGATGCCCAGACAGATGGAGCGACTGTGTAGACAAGATTTTTCTCTACTTCCCTCTCTGTCTTACTTACTTTCACTTTTGGATACTTTATTTCATTTGCATTTGAGAACAAATACTTTTTAATTATGGTGGAGTGAGGCTCACATTATGTGTGCTATTTGTGACTCTTGTTTTTGTGTATGTATTTGGGTTGTTCTGTTTAAAAATTATGTTTGATACATTGCTTTTTGTTGATGTTTGAGCTTGTGGCTCCTTTTGTTTTAAATTGCAAAATGATTTTGACCCGTCCGAAAATTTTTGCCACCTCTCGTGTGTTGAATGTGGCTGTCCTTTTGCAAAATTTAAGTCTCGGTTCCGATCAATATCGAGACTTGAATAGTGCTCTCAATCGAACGAACATGAATACGCGGCTACGATGAGGCCAAATGAAGTTACATAGACAATATGTGAACTCTTTGTGTCTCATTATGACTAGCCTAGTATTGAATTGAGTATCTTGTGATGATCATAGCACACTAGCGAAAGTGTGGAGTCTTGTTTGACTGTAGTGTCAATGCATAATGTGATGAGCTTACTTTGAACCATGCATGATAGATCCTAGAATTTTCCCCGTTGGTCCGGTCAACTAAGTGATGTTATCTCTTGATATGATCTTAGGCAACTTCTAAGAGTGATATACCTCTTTTGTGACCTACCTTGTGAGCATGTGTGAACCTCTCTTGAACACCCCTTGAACCTTACCTTCCTTTGGAAGAAACTTGATGAAAACTAGACCTTTCTTTATCCATTACCCATAATCCTCATGAAGTTGTGGTTAGTTGAATAGCCAACTTAGGCCAAAATCCTAAGTTGGGGGTGTGGTGAAAAGAGAAGGCAAATCAAGTAGTGAAAGAAAGTCCTTCTTACCAATGGTTTTGAGAAAAATAGAACCCCTCCAAATAAAAAAAATAAAAAATAAAAGATATTTTTTTGTGGAATAAAGTACAAAAGAAATGAGGTTTCCAAACAATCCATGAAAAGTGAATAATAGGATGACTTATGAGAACTAAAGAGAATGATGAAGGAAAAGGAAATGAAGTGTTGTGAGCACCGCATTTCATGGGGATGAAAGTCACTAAGCCTAAATGACCATACCTTTGCACGCAGCCTCATTACAAGCCTTGAAAAAACCTTTTTGATCTTGAGTGAGCCGAAACAAATATTGATCGAAAAATACGAGCAAACTTATGGGTGAAAGCATGCATTGTGTTCTTTCTTATGAGAGTGAGCATTGCATTTGATTTCGGAACTTTAAATGATTAAACCTTTGTGTGTGAAATTGGAATCATTCTTTGTGTGAGGGTAATTTGAACACTTTGGTTGAGCTTGAACTTGCATTTGAAGCAAGTATTGTGAGCATGATATTCTTTGATATTGGTGAGTCACAACTTGAATCTTTGAGTGCACATTTGATCTTTGCATAGGTAACTTGAGTCTTGTTGTGTGCATTCATGATTGAGTCTTGTGTAGCACTGTTCGAGACCTTCTTTTTTAACGGATGAGCCTGAGTTTGCTTAAGGAAAAGCAAAAGTTTAAGTTGGGGGTGTTGATGAGTCCACAAAGTGGACTCATTTAGGGCTATATTTTGATAGAATTAGTGTCCTCAAATGCATATTTTGTCTCAATATCTGATGAAAACCCTTAAGTTTCAGGTATGTGAAGTTTGAGGGAAAGCATGGATACTACTTAGCAAAAAGGAACAAAAGTAGTTGAAAGAATGAAGAAATGAAGATCTGAGAATTGCCGAACCCGTTCGGCGAGTCGCCAAAAGGTCTTATCCTTGCCTTTTATTCCAGTGTGCTGAGCCCCGAAGGAAAGGATCAAATCAGTGGTGAAAAAGAGTTGTCGGCGTGTCGCCGAGCAGTTCCGCGAAGCAGTACTATGTCGCCTAATGATCCAAAACACGACGATGCTAAAGGCTAACGCAAGACGGTGATGAACTTGACCAAAGGACAGATCGCCGAGTTGATCGGCGATTCCGACTAACTTCGCGAGTGATCCTTCGCAACACAAATTTTTGAAAACTATAAATACTCATTGAGAATTATTATTCTAATATCGAATTTTTAGCTTTGAACAGTAATTTTTCAAACTTTGCTTCTATTTTTGAGTTCTAAGTTTGGAGAGGGTTTTGAAGAACTTGAAGATTCAAAGGATTTCAACTCCAAGAAATTAAACTTGGGTCTTGTGGATTCTTCACTCTTGGCTTGTTTTAAGACTTAAATCTTCATACTCATTTGAATGCAAACTCATATTGGTATAAATTTCTAGCTCTTTTACTTGTCTATCTAAAACCCCAATTCTTGGGGTGTGATTTTGTAAATATGGGTTAGATTATCTGTTGGGTCTTGCTTGCTGATGATTTATTTGTTGTTTAGATGTGATTTCGTTTAGTAGTTGTGGTGGAACTTAATGAAATTGTAGTTGCAAATACGATTTCACCTTTGTGTTTTTGACTTGCTCGAGAGAGAGGTCGTAAAACTAAGACTACTAAATTGATGGCCGGTGGGATTGGGTCGACATGAGGTTCAGCTCGAGAGAATGAACTCTAGTCCCTCTCCCACACACTCAGCTCAAGAGAGTGAGTGGGCTAAGGCGGAGGTTGTTCTTCATGCGGCAAGTGGGTGTCTGAGAGGAACACATTTGATTCAGGGTAAGTTGCTCGAGAGAGAATTTACCCCCACTATAGTCTAGCCTAGTCACAAATATTCAACATATTTATTATCAAAAGCATGTACCCAATAGTTTAGTTTATCCCGTATTCCTATCACATCCCACGAACCCTATCTCCTTGATTAGTACTCTTTGCATTTTTGTTGTTTTTGTTTACTTGTGACAAACCCCCATTGATAATTAACGCTTGTGTCACCCCTTAGATTTGGCATGTTTATATTCAAAAATATTTTTAGCTATGACTAATTAGAACTAAATTTTATTTTTCTATTAATTTTCAAGCCCACTCCCTTGGGACTCGACCCCAACCCTTGGTTGAGTTACTTTACTATTGTACGATCGTAGACACTTGCATTGGAAGTTGTGTCTGCAAACATCAAAATACACTTCATAAGAAACTTAATTAATGTATTTGAATTCGACTCCCCTATAGTAAAAAAAATTCTATAAATAATATTGGCCGAAATAGAAGTTTTGTTTACTAAAGAACCAAATGTAATAAATTTAACCATTACAGCAGCGTTATGAGTTCTGGATTAAGAGGTGCAAGAGTAGTAATGTCGCCGCAATTGAAATCAATTTTCTTTGTTTATATGAAGAAACATGTAGAAAGGGAAAAAAGAGAAGATTAATTTTCAATCATCCTTGCTGGAATTTTTAACAGAGTTAAAAAAAAGTCACCGAAATAGCAAAAAGAAATTGCAATAGTTACATGAATCATTATGACTTACAGTAATGATTAAGCTTCATAAAAAAGGAAGAAGAAAACTTTGAGGAATGAAACACACTTCATAAGAAGCTTAATTAATGTATTTGAATTTGATTCCCCTATAGCAGAAAAAAACCCACAAATAATAGTGGCAGAAATAAAAGGTTTGTTTACTAAATAATAAAATGTAATGAATTCAACCATTTCACCGGCGCTATGAGTTGTGGACTGAGATGTACAAGAGTAGTATTGTCGCATTGCAATTGAAATCTTTTTTCTTTGTTTATTCTTTCTTATTTTGGTGCCTTGGAATTAAGTATTGAATTTGAAAAGGTGTGAATGAAATATGAAGATTTGTGACTTTTGTGAAAAGTTGTGATTTTTATGAAGAGTTCTGACTTTTTTAAGGAGTTCTGACTTTTCCGTAAGGTTGTGACTTTTAAGAAGGGTTAAATAAGAATCATGATCTGTGAGGGCGTCACATAGGCGGGTCCGCTGTTGTAAACATGCGCAATGTTATGAAGAACGACAATAGTGGTAAAATAATGAATGGAGAAGCGGTTGTTGAAGGTTGAAGCGGCGTTCCTACGGTAGAGGGGAAAGGCAATTTTGGAAATAAATAAATAATGAAATCAATTTTCTTTGTTTATTCTTTCTTATTTTGGTGCCTTGGAATTAAGTATTGGATTTTAAAAGGAGTGAATGAAAATGAAGAATTGTGACTTGTGTGAAAAGTTGTGACTTCTATGAAAAGTTGTGACTATTGTGAAACGTTGTGATTTTTATGAAGAGTTCTGACTTTTCTAACGAGTTGTGACTTTTATGAAAGTTGTGACTTTTCCGTAAGATTGTGACTTTTAAGAAGGGTTAAATAAGAATCATGATCTGTGAGGACGCCACATAGGCGGGTCGGCTGTTGTAAACATGTGCAACATTTATGAAGAGCAGCAAGAGTGGTAAAACAATGAACATGAGAAGAAACTGCTGAAGGTTGAAGCGGCGTTCCTATTGCAGAGGGGAAGGGAAATTTTTGAAATAAATAAATAAAAAGAGAATCTTTGCGTGTGTGAATTTATATATATGGTAATGAGAAATTGTAAATTTTAAGCAATCATGTAACGACTCGGAAAATGATAGAGTGAAACTAGAGCCTCACATGTGAGTTTGGAGTCGAGAACTTAATGAAATGATTATATTTGAATTTGACCCAAAAAGTTCTTAAAAATGTGCTTCGGAAGTTACCGGAAACT
>JAJOOF010018089.1:0-12467 GCA_029582545.1 Solanum lignicaule | reverse complement strand
TCATGGTTCCCACAACCCTAGTTGTGGGGTTTAGTTACCCATAATCATATGAACACAATTCATTGTTATAGATGAAAGAATTATGAACTTACTTAAGAAGAATAATAAACCCAGAAATTCAACTTGAATTGCAACACACAAATCTTCAAAACGAACTTAGGAAATTAATAATTGCTAGGTTTGCAAGAATAATCTCCCAAGTCACAAAATAGAACTAAAGTAATAATGTCTAACCCCCAAAAACGAGGTTTACATGCCCTATTTATAGAAAACAAGTCCTAAATTAAAAGGGAAACAAAATAAGGAAAGTTTGTTCAGGGACGCGTCTTCATTCCACGGGACTGACTCACGGACCGTCAATGGATCTACGGTCCGTAAGTCCATTCCGTCAGCCAGGACTTAGAGAATATTTCAGCTTCCAAAAATTAGCTTTTCTGAAGCAAACGACGGAACTGCAGTATGGACCGTAGATGGATCTACGGTCCGTCAATCCCTTTCCGTAGGTCCACACTTGGAATCTTCAAAAATCAAGTACTGGAACCCTCGCAATATCAATCTACGGATCAACAGTACGGTCCGTAGATCCATCTACGGACCGTCAATGGCCACCGTAGTTCCACACTTGGTCAGATTTCCCTGATTTGCCTTCCATTCCTTGCCTTCTGATCTATGACCATCATCTACGGAGCGTCAATGGACCTACGGTCCGTAGATCACCTCCGTAGATGCCCTTTTTCTGCATTTCTTTCATCTGTCTCTTTACTTCCGCGCCTGAACATCTTTCCTGCAAAATATGATAAAAGCACATAAAAACCAACACAAAAGTCCCTAGACACACACAACTTGGAAGTGAAATGTATTAGAAATACCGTAAACTCATGGTATATCAATCGGCTCTTTTTTCTTTTTTTCGCTCTAAGTTTGGTGAATAGTTGCTTAGGGTAATATCAGACAAGAATATTAGGCTAAAACTGACCAAAATAACATAGTTGAGAGATAAAATAATTAGGAAAAGACCCAACTACCTCTAAGTTGAAAGTCAACTGCCAACTTATGGACTCTGACCGACGGACCGTGGTCTGATCGACGGTTTGTCTTGTCAGTCCGTTGTCTTGTTTCAGAGAGGGGGAACTGGGACCTTGAACCACAGACAGTGGTTCCACCTACGGTCTGTAGGTACCATCTGGTTCTGGATTTTTTGGAAAAATTCTGGGAGGTGTTGAGGTGACTAACCACGGACCACACCTATGGTCCGTGGTTCAACCTACGGTCCGTAGTTGGATTTCGTCGGTGGCACTTACAACTTTTTTGAAAGTCTACATTTTTTTGTCTTTCTTGAATCTGGGGTGTTACAATATCTATGCTGGGGTCTCTTTCTCTCTCAGGAAGGACTCAGGAAAGATCATCTAAAAAGACCTTTGGGAACTCACTCACAATTGGAACTGACTAAATAAGCGATGTCTCAACACTAGAGTCATTAACTCATACTAAGTGATGGATGAACCCCCTAGAGACTAACTTTCTGGCCATAAGGTATGAAATGAAATGACCATTAGGCACTGCTGGACTATTCCTCCACTCTAAAATAGGCTCATTAGGAAATTGAAACTGGACTACTCAAGTTCTACAATCAATTGAGGCATAACAAGCATGAAGACAGTCCATACCTGGAATGACATCAAATTCCACTAAGTCTGCGATGGTGTCCTTGTGATTTAAAAAGATGGTACAATAACGATAAACTTTTTCAGTTAGAATAGAATCACCAATAGGGGTGGAAACACTGAAAGGCTCAAGAAATTATTCCAGAGAAATTTCAAACCTCATGGCTATATGAGGAGTCACAAAATACTGACTCACACTAGGATCAATTAAGACACAAACATCGAATCTAAAGACTTTAAGCATACCAGTGACAACATCTAGTAAGTTCTCCTGATCCTGACAACTAGTTATAGCATACACATGGTTTGCACCTCTGCCTGTCCCCGATGTAGCTTCTCTTGGAGGAGCTCTGTCTGCCAGAGCAGCAGAAGAAGATTGGGCTTTATTTGCCCCATTACCTTGCCTCTTCTTAGGGAATTCCCTAGAAAAATGACCTGTCTTCCCACACTTGTAGCAACCTTCAGTACCAACATGACATTCTCAAGGATGAAGATTACCACACTTACCATATAGTGGGTTGCGAGTGAACCCTTGTGCCACACTGCCCTTCGACTGAGAACCTTGAGCCCTGAAATTTTGGGAGTTCTGCTTTATGTAATCATTTCTTCCCCTCAGTGTAGGCGCACTGCTTATGATGGGGAAGGTCCAGATGACCTCTGCTGGAAGGGTGATCAATTTGCATTCCCTATTTTATAGGACTCATGACTTGCTGTCTTAAACCTCTTACTACGGAAGTCCTCCTTGTCTTTCAACTTGTCTAAATGAACCTGCCGTACATGAATCATAAGCCTGGCTATATCCATGTCTCCTATCCACGTAGTTGTCTTGCCTTCATTACTTGACAAACGGGATAACCCAGATATAAACAAACTCATCATGCTCCTCATATCACCCACCAACTCTAGAGCATTACGGGATATTTGAGTAAACTTGAGGCTATACTCTTGCACACTCATAGATTCCTGTTTCAGATTCACAAATTCTCTTACCTTTGCTTCCCTTAGCTTGTGGGGAAAAAGCAACCAAAGAAGGCATCGTCAAACACAACCCAAGTCAACTATGGTGGACCCTCGACTTTATTCTTCTTCCATTAATCAAACCATATCCTAGCAATTCCTTTGAGCTGGTATGCGGCCAACTCCACACGCTCAGCACCAACAACACACATGACCTCAAACACCTTCTGAAGTTCATCCACAAGTTTTCTAGATCCTCATTGAACTTTGACCTAGTGAACTCCGGGGGACTCATTCTTAGAAATTCTCAAACTCTAGATGCATAATTTCCATCATGATGGCCGGATCCTTGGCAACTAACTTGTGGTGTCACCACTTGAGTCAACATCTGAATTGCATTCCTGAACTCAGCATTGCTGACATCTCCCTGAGGTGGTTTCACTTCTTGTGCATCGGGAACCTCTTGACCTTGAGGATTCACATTCCTCAAAGCAGGACATCCTCAAATAACTCTTAGTGGAGGCATGATCTGAAAAGATACATGTAAGAATGAATTAGAATGAATTTTCATAGAGTTGAAATCTATCGCATGAAAAGGAGTAAGAAGAAAGTGAAATATTTCCTAAATTTCGTAGCTTCCTATTTATAGATGCGGCGCGCTTCACACTGATAAAACAGACTATACCGATATGGCTTCATAGACATCCTAGGACACTTGAACCTTGTGCTCTGATATCAAGTTTGTCACAAGCCAAGCTTACACCCTGGACGTGACCAGCACCAAAGAACCATTTCTGATTCCAAGGGAACCCTTGGCCTGGGTACATGACTCTAAAAAATACACAGAAGCTTAACAATAGATGAACATTTAGACATTTCAACAAGGTCTTAAAATACTGTCACGCCCCGAGGCTACCCCCTTGACGTAAACATGACACCTAGGATCATGAGTGACCCCAAGATAACCCTGAGCTGGCATATCATAAGAAAAACTGAATACATCTATGAAAGATAAATTAATGCAGAAGCTAAATCATGAGATACCTGAATGATGAGGAATACCCAATATTGTCTGAATATCTAAACCATGAGTTTAATAACACTTAAGTATAACTCAAATACTAAAACTGAATCTAACTATTTCTAAATAAAAGCCTCTAACTGACTAGAGATTCTGGGACATGGCCCAGCTAACTCTAGCAAACCTAAAACTGAAAGAGTGAAAGTAATAGAAAACATGTCTATCATCCTCGAAGAATGAGGACTCTCCACTGATGCTATTGAACTAGAGATCGGGAACCGATCTATGTTTGATCGGAATGCTGAGGACCTGAACCTACATCACGAGAAGATGTTAGTTGAAGGGTATTGAGCATGCATAATAGGATAAAGCTGAACAATATATACATAACTGAATAAAGCATTCTGATCAATAATATAATCTAAACATGATGGAAATATTGAAATATACTTAAATGAACTAAACTGAATGCAATGACCATATATATAACATGCTGAAACTGAATACTGAAATGTAACTAGGAACCTGGTCAATGTACTAGAATCTGACTGTGGGAGTTATTATTAACCAACATAAAACAACATGAGCATAATGTGGAGTCTGATGTATACACCTCATCAAGAGGACCCAATATACCTTGCCAAGGGTATAGAGACATGACTGGCGTGATCACTAATTATGATGCCCATTTAGGGGACTTACAACCTACGGGGGTATGTAGATTTGGGACTATGAGGGTGACTTACCCTAGTCCAACTCGGTGTTAAGCCTACTCCCAACTGATTATGCATATGACACATTATGACTGAAATATTAAAATGCTGGATAGCTCAATTACTGTCATGAAAAATCTGAGAATGTAACAATTATAGCTGTTAATGTGACATTCGTAAACTGAAGCATGTATATCTGTTATCTGCCCTAGCTAGTGTAATTTATGAACTAAACGAATCTACACAACTAGGGTTCTGAATTTCATGCAAGGAGCTAAGCAATAGTGTTACAACAACATGAAAATATGATTAGGAATATTCTAACAACTAAATCACAATGATTTCTAACGTTCAAGAAACCCTAGGTCTAAATAATATGAAGGGAATCAAGAATCTGACTGAATTCTAGGACCTAGTGGAAGAAAGGAATCCACTAATAAAATCCCACATACCTTGTGACGAATTCCACAGAGAAATCTATCGATTTTGGGGATGGAACTGAGGAAAACTTGATGAGTTCTTTGAGAGGGTTTGGTTGATTGCTTTCTCTTCTTTTTCTCTAGTTTGATCAATTTCTTTTAGAATGAATTGGTTAGGGTAAGTTCTAATTAAGTTTATAGGCCTAAATTGACCAAAACTACCTAGTTTAGGTGTCCAACAGATAGGGGAAAAGACCAAATGACCCTGACTTAAAAGCTATCAGGGACACCGATGGGCTTGACCGATGGACCATTGACTGACCTATGGTCCGTCCTGGTCAGCCATTGTTTGGCGTCTGGGATCGGAAGTTGAGGGTTTGACCCACGGTCCTAGACCACGGACCGTGGTTTGACCTACGGTCTGTAGGTCCTGGCGTAGTTTTATCCTTGGCTAAATTGTTTTGGGGTTTTAGGGAGGGGGTTGCAGTTGGCGACCATGGACCCCACTTACGGTCCATGGGCCACCTTATGGTTCGTAGGTGGCGGTGGCACCTGCAACTTCTAAAAGGTCTGCTGGTTGGTCTTTCTAGGATACGGGGTGTTACATTATCTCCCCCTTGAGAACATTAGTCCTCGAATGAAGACTAAACTAGCTGAATATGGAGGGAAAGAGCTGTAAACCCTACCACTAAGTTCTGGAAACTAAGATCTGACCGAACTAAGTTCCAAGAACATGCAAATATGTTGAAAATGCAAATATAACTGAAGGAACATGATAATAAGGCTAAATTCATGCAAGAGTAAACTGAGAGACTGGAGAGGAACTATTACCTCAAGCTGGAGTGGAATCCGAAGGAAAGAGATGAGGATACTTGGCCTTCATGGCTGCTTCTGCTTCCCAAGTAGTTCTCCCTCTACAGACTGACTCCTCCACAAAACCTTCACTGAAGCGACTTCTTTATTTCTTAATCTTCTAACCTAACGATAAAGAATTTCAACTGGCACCTCTTCATAAGTGAGACTATCCTTCACATCCACACTTTCTAATGGTACTATAGATGCTGGATCACCCACAGACTTCTTCAACAAGGAAATGTGAAAGATTGGATAGACTGCTGCTAGTTCTGCTGGCAACTCTAACTCATAAGCCACTTTACCAACCCTTTTCAAGATTCTGTAAGGACCTACATATCTGGGATTGAGCTTCCCTTTCTTGCCAAATCTCATCACCCTTTTCATAGGTGACACTTTCAGGAAAACCCAATCATTAATTTGGAACTCCAAGTCCCTTCTTCTTACATCTGCATAGGACTTCTAGCAACTCTGGGCTGTCTTAAGTCTATCTCTGATGAGCTGAACTCTTTCCATAGCCTTATGAACCAAATTTGGCCCTATCAAGACTGCTTCACCTACTTCAAACCAACCAATTGGAGATCTACATCTATGCCCATACAATGCCTTATAAGGGTCCATCTGAATACTTGAATGATAACTGTTATTATAGGCGATATTTTTAAGAGAAAGGTGATCATCTCAACCACCATTAAAATATATCACGCAACCTCTCAACATGTCCTCTATAATCTGAATGGTACGCTCTGCCTGACCATCCGTCTATGGATGAAATGTTGTGCTCAGATTAACTATAGTACCAAGACATTTCTGAAACGGTTTTAAGAAATAAGAAGTAAACTGAGGACCTCTATCTGAGATGATAGAAAAAGGAACTCCATGCAACTTGACTATCTCATTAATATAAAGCTTTGCATAGTCCTCCGCCGAACCTGTAGTCTTAACTGCCAAAAAGTGAGAGGACTTAGTAACTCTGTCTACTATTACCCAAATGGAATCATGCTGTCTGCGAGTACGAGGTACACCTGTAATGAAGTCCATGTTGATCACTTCCCATTTCCATGTAGTAATGTTAATCTCTTGAGTCATACCTCCTAGTTTTTGATGTTCTACCTTCACTTCTTGACAATTAAGGCACTTAACCACAAAATCTACTATATCCTTTTTCATGCCATTCCACTAGAAGACTTCCGCAGATCACGGTACATCCTGGATGAATAGAATACCTGGAACTATGGGCTTCTGTAAGGATCTATTGTCTCAACTCAACCACCTTAGGAACACATAAACGACCCTGGTAACGAAGCACACCATCTTCCCCTATGGATAAAACCTCAACTTTCCACTGATGAACTGCACCCTTCAATTGAAGCAATATAGGATCACTATCTTGTTTTTCATTAACCTCCGCTACCAATGAAGATTTTGACCCATTCTGAACCATTACTCCCTGATCTGACGAGTTTGTAAGACCAACTCCTAAGCGAGCAAACCGGTGAACATCTTTTGCTAATTCTTTCCTTTCTTCCTCAACATGCGCTACACTACCCATATTGGCCTTACATGGATGGTAAAGCACATTCATATCATAGTCCTTGAGGAATTCAAGCCATATCATCTGGCGAAGATTCAACTCTTTCTGGGTGAAAACTTACTGAAGGCTCTTATGGTCTATGAACACATCTACGTGAACACCGTACAAGTAATGTCTCAAAATCTTTAGGGCAATTACTACAACTACAAGCTCGAGGTCATGAGTTGGATACTTTTTCTCATATACCTTAAGCTGTCTAGAAGCATAAGATATAACCTTACGTCGCTGCAGCAACACAAAACCTAGGCCGACTCTGGATGCATCACAATATATCAAATAACCGTCTGAACCCTCTGGTATAGTCAAAACATGAGCTGTAGTCAACCTAGTTTTCAGTTCTACAAAGCTCTTCTCACACTCATCTAACCACTGAAACTTACCCTTCTTCTGAGTCAACTTAGTCAATGGAGAAGATATGGATGAAAATCCTTTCACAAACCTTTTGTAATAACCAGCCAAAACCAAGAAACTTCTAATATCTGTAGGAGAGGTGGGTCTGGGCCATTTCTTCACTGCCTCTATTTTCTAAGAATCTACTCGGATCCCTTCGCTAGACACTATATGACCAAGGAAAGCAACTGATTGTAACCAAATCTTGCATTTTCTAAACTTAGCGAATAACCGGCTATCTTTGAGAGTTTGCAAGATAACCCTCAAATGAGTCGCATGTTCTTCCTCATTCCCTGAGTAAATGAGGATATCATCAATAAAGACGATAATGAACAAGTCCAAATACTGCTTAAACACCCTGTTCATCAAGTCCATGAAAGCTGCAGGAGCATTGGTTAGTTTGAAAGACATACCTACAAATTCATAATGACCATACTGAGTTCTAAAGGCTATTTTCGGGATGTCACTATCTTTGACTTTGAGCTGATGATAACCGGATCTGAAGTCTATTTTCAAAAAATGACTAGCACCATGAAGTTGGTCGAACAAGTCATCAATCCTGGGGATAAGGTACTTATTTTTGATTGTGACTTCATTCAACTGTCGATAGTCAATGCATATCCTGAGAGAACCATCTTTCTTTGTCACAAATAACATTGGAGCACCCCATGGCAAAATACTAGGTCTGATGAAACCCTTATATAAAAGGTGTTTTAACTGCTCTTTCAATTCTTTAATGTGTGTTGATTTTGCAGGAGCTGGATCATGAGCGAGGCAAAAGTGCTATTGGCGAGTCGCCGAACCTATTCGGCGAGCACAATTTGGTCCGCATTATGGACATATAAAATGGGGCTTAGACTCTGGAATATTTTGTGGGTTACCTTCACCATTCGGTGGGTCGCCAATGTGCTTAGGCGACCTGACTTTCCTCACCATTTTTCCTTCGACGTTGATAACGTTTCTCAAGGATCATCCAGCGATATTCTGAGTCCATTCTGTGAGTTGCTGAACTGTTTGGTGACCTTCTGCATCTTTGCCGATCTTCCCTTCTCTGAGAGTGCAGCCTACTGGAACTAAGAGCAATCTGAAGAACATTGGGCGCATCGCAGAAGCATTCGGCGACTGGTTCACTCTCTCGCAAACTTGACACTTGGTGAAGATTCCTCGTTACCCATTTCTACTTGTTTACACACTAGAAAGTTATCATTTCTTGTTAATCTTTCTTTATTATTCTTATTTTGTTTTACTTGCAGTGATGCCCACTCTCTACCAACATTGAGGACAATGCTGAATGCTTTTGGTGGGGGGGGTGGCAATTGGTTAGTGATCCCCCTTCTCTTTGTGCCACCTCTCTTGTTTGTGTTTGAATGTGGCTGTTTTCTTGAAAATTAGAGTATCTGTTTTGATCACTACCGATAACTTGAATAGTGCTCATAATGGAACAAAATTGAATGTGCAGCTACGATGAGGCCGAATGAAGTTGCATAGACAATATGTAAACTTTTTGCATCTCGTTGTGACTAGCCAAGTATCAAATTGAGTTTTTTGTGATGAGCATTGCACACTATCGAAAGTGTGGAGTCTTGTTTGACATTGGTGTCAATGCCTTGCGTGATGAGCTAACCGTGAACCATATATGATGACACCTAGAATTTGCCCCATTGGTCTGGTTGACTAAGTGATGCAATCTCTTGATATGATCTTAGGCAAATTTGAAGAGTGTGCAACAATTTGACATTATACCTCTTTTGTGGCCTATCTTGTGAGTGTGTGAACCCCATTTGAACACCCTTTGAGCCTTAGCCTTTTCTTGGAAGAAACTTAAAGAAATTGTGACTTTTCTTGACCCATTACCCATAATCTTCATGATTTGTGGTTTGTTTGAATAGCCAACTTAGGCCAAAAGCCTAAGTTGGGGTTGTGGTGAAAAGAGAAGGTAAATTAAAAAGTACAAGAAAGTCCCCTTTGAACCATGGTTTTGAGAAAAATGGAACCCCTCCATATATAAAAAATAAAAAAGGAGAAAAGAAGAAAATAATGAAAAAGAAAAAGAATGAAACAGTTTTGGAATAAAGTTGTGAAAGTGCAAAGAAAATGGGGTGTCCAAGCAATCCATGGAAGATGAATAATGGGGTGACTTTTGAGCACAAATAAGAATGATGAAGAAATGGAAAGAAAGTGTTTTTCACACCACATGTCATGAGGATTACAACCATTGAGCCTAGATAACCATACCTTTGCACTCAGACCTGTTACAATCCTTGAAAAGATATTTTTGATTTTGAGTAAGGTGAAGCAAGTGTTGATTGGAAAATACTGGCAAACTTATGGATGAAATCATGCATTGTGTTCATCTTTGTGAGTGTGAGCGTTGCATTTGATTTTGGAGCTTTAAATTGTGAACCATTGTGTGTTAATATGGAATCATTCTTTGTGTGAGGGCAGTTGAGTACCTTTGTTGAGCTTGAACTTGCATTTGAAGGAAGTATTGTGAACTTGAGAGTCTTTGATAGTGGTGAGTCACAACTTGAATCTTTGAGTGCACAATTGATCCTTGCATGAGTAAGTTGAGTCTTTTTGTGTGCATTCATGATTGAGTCTTGTGTAGCACTATTTGACACATCCCTTTTGAACTGCTGAACTTGAGTTTTACTTGAGGACAAGCAAAATTTTAAGTTGGGGGTGTTGATGAGTCCACGCTTTGGACTCATTTAGGGCTTTATTTTAATAGATTTAGTGTCCTCAAATGCATTTTTTGTGCTAATGAATGATGTCAAATCCCTGATTCTTAGGTATGTGGATTTATGAACGATGCATTGACACTAATGTGCAGAAAGGAACAAAGCAAGCTAAAGGAATGAAGACGTGAATACCTGATGATCGCTGATGTCATTCGGCGAATCGCCAAATTTCCATGATACCGCCTAAAGTTACAGAATATTGGATCTAAAATGGGGATAATTTTGGCGAGCAGCAGTTCCATTCGGCATGTCGTTGATCTATTCGGTGAAGGACAACCAGGTTTCCAAAAGTGCTAAAGAAGATTCAAACAAGTGCTGATGGGCGAGATCGAAGGAAAAAGGGTGAATCACGGAGTTATTCGGCTATCCCGATCTAGATCGCCTAAAGTTACAGTAGCAAGACCAAGAAGAAGTGGAAAATAAAGGCGAGATGAAGAACAATCGGCCAGTCGCCGATATGTCGGCGAAGCCCGACTTACCTCGCCGAGTGGTCTTAAACAGTGACACACCAAACTTGTTTAAATTAGTTTTGGCTAGAGAGAGAAAGTAATTCAAATAACGGAAGATATAGAAAATTGAGAGCAAAAACATCACCATTGTGGTTTTCAAGGGTCTTTAGTAAGATTCTTGGTTGAGATTTTGTAATAGAGAAGATTTTGGTAATTTCTAATTTTCGAATTTCAATTACCCAGTTGTAGAAAATATTGTAGACGTTGATTTTCTTATTTTTTTCTATGAGTGGCTAAAACCCTCTTCTTGGGGTTTTGACTATGAAGCCAATTGTAGAGTTTTACTAAGTGGGTGTCGTTGAATTGCAAATAATGGCGTTAATTTGAAGTGGGTCTGAGTTGCTGCTGGGTTTTGAAGTCGAGTTGCATGTTTACTGCAACAAGTTCGGTGTTGTGCGCTTGCTCGAGAGAGAGGTGCAGAGCCAAAGTAGAAATCTTAGCATCCTTAGTAGTGGGTCACCATGATTTCAGCTAGAGAGAGTGAAATATGGGATCTATCCTTTGTATCCAGCTCGAGAGAGTGGATTTGATGAGGACCAAGGGCTGGGCATCTTCTGGTTAGTGTCGAAGTTCGAGGGAATTCGACATAGAAAAGGTAATTGTTCGAGAGAAAGTTACTTTACATATGGTCCGACCTACCCACGACAAATTATCCTATTGTGAGCATTGATATTCACCCACTAAGTTAAAATTCGGATATTGGTTGGTCATTACCCAAAGTTTGATTTTACTATTTGATCATTTTGTGTTGAAGTGTGAAATTGGAGTGATAATAGGATCCAAATATTTGAAACTAAAACCAAAAAGGTAAAATACTTGCTAAAACGAAGAGATATGACAAATCTTCGAATTTGACGGAAAATCTAATCCCTGTGGGATTCGACCCCAACTAACTTAGTTGGGTTATATTACTACGTAACGATCGTTGGGGTCGAGTCCCAAGGGAGTGGTACGTATTTGGGAATCAATAGGGAAGCATGAATATGCTCAAGTCAATTATAGTCAAAAACATTTACGAGTAAAAGCATAGTTCAAGTTAGGGGCGACACAAGTGTCAAATATCAGGGGGATTTAGTTTCAACTATCAACTACAACAACAAATAACACGAAAATAGCAAGTGTAAAGACAGGTTCTTGAGATGTGATTGGATTATGGGCTAAGGTAGACAATTGGGTGATTGCAATTAATAGTGAATAGCTATAAAATAGTGAATAAGCTAGACTTTAATGGGGATAAATTTTCTCTCGAACAATTTACCCCAAATCAAATTGGTTTCTATTGAATACCAATAAGAAGCTATTAAGAACAGCCTACACTTTAGTCCATTCATTCTCTCGAGCTGAATGTGTGCTATGGATAATAAGAAACATACTAGTAGAAAGTTAAGCAAAATAAGAAGAAAATTAAACAAATTATATCCGGAATATAAACAACTTAATATCACAAAAACTGATAACCAAAAATTAGATCAATTAATAGATAATATATCTAAAATAGAATATAAATATATTCAATATTTAAAGATACAATGAATAGCGAGAATAACGAATATAAAGAAAAACTTACTGAAATAATTATAGCGAAAAGACAAGAATTAGAACATAGG
>JAJOOF010018088.1:0-19387 GCA_029582545.1 Solanum lignicaule | reverse complement strand
TAAACAAGTTTCCGGTAACTTCCGAAGCACAATTTTTAAGAACTTTTTGGGTCAAATTCAAATATAATCATTTCATTAAGTTCTCGACTCCAAACTCACATGTGAGGCTCTAGTTTCACTCTATCATTTTCCGAGTCGTTACAAAAACCTTTCAACCTTATGAATCCTTTATGTGAGAAAATCCTTTCACAATCATGTCATGAGTAGGTTGTGAGAAATCCTTTCACAACAACAACAACACTATTGCTTTACTCTCAAAGCAACCTTAAATCATTTTCATCAATTTCATAAAGAATCATGCATATCTTCATAAATTAAAATTTCATAGTTCGAAAGCTTCTTTATATGATCAACATATATAAATCATGGATCATGCATGGGTTCAATTGAATTAAACTTAAAAACATGCAATCATCTCAATTCATGCCTAAAAATACATAAAACAATCAATTAGATCATAATTGAAAGGAAATCCACGAGATTGAATAACACTCTAAATTCAATAGGAGATTCTAACTTGCGAAATTTGGAGAATTTAGGAACCCTATGGAGGAAAGGACTCTATAGGTGAATACTATCATACCTTGATGTCAAAATTCCACAATTAATGGTGTATTTGGAGACTTGATCTTGAAACCCTAGACTTCTTCTTCAAGTTTTAGAGAGAGAAATATTATGGAAGAACTTGATCAAATTTTGTGATTTTAGGAGAATCAGTTCAATTGGGTAATTTGGGGGTTAAAAACGTTTATATAAGGCATAGGATAGAAGATAAAACGACATAGTATTGGGTTAGAATAATTAGGAAAATAACCAAAAGTTCCTCTTAAAAATAACTACTGGACCCCATCGACGGTTGGACCTATGGTCCATAGGTCCTTAGATGGACCGTACTTGTAACACCCCCAGAAATTTTTTGAACTAAAGAGTTTATGAGTTCTTGATGAATTTTGTTGAAAGTTTTGTTGAGTCTTGATCGATGAGATTTAGAGGAGTTCTTGAGTTAATTGCATGAGTTGTAAGGTTGTTTTTTAGTAGATGCTTGCATACTTTGGTTGTGTATTCTAATCTAATTGTTTGGGGAAGAGATCAATCGAATCTAGATGAATTAGGGTCGAAAAATGAATAAGAAATTTCGTCCAAAATTTGGGGAAAAAGAGTGGGGCGCCGCGCCAGTCAGAGTGCCCCACATTGGGGTCTACAGTTTGGGCTCTGGGGCACCGCACCACTAAGAGCGCCCCAACCCAATTCTGTAGTTTTGAGCCTGGTGCCCGGCGACACTCAGTACGCTAGGGTTGCCAACTTTTCTACTCTTTCCCACTTCTTTCAGTTTGAGTTCCCCTGAATTGTACCTATATTTCCTAGTTGATTTCTACACATTTTAAGGTACGTCTAAACATCATGAGATCATCCATAACATGATATTATAAACCTTGAATCCATAATTAAAATTCAAGGAAAGTTAAGAGTCAAATCAAGAGAGTTCGTAGAGTCTTTCAAAAAGTCTTTTACAGTTGTTCTAAAACATGTTTTAAAGACATAAGCATTGAGTTGAGTAAGAGTAAGAGTGGAGTTTATTTCTTCAAAAGATTATAAGGGAACTAAGTATTCCCAAGAGTTAAATGTTTTCACATTTAAACAACAGAGGAAACACCAATTTCCAAGAGAGGAAACACTGATTTCCAAGAGAGCCTTTGAGCTAGTTTTGAGTATATTTTTCTCAAACCCCAGACAGAGTTATGTTTTTAAACATATGAGCTAGTATATTTTGGGAGTAATATTGAGCACCGATTTGGGGACAACTTTGAGTTCAGATAATTCAAAATTCTCCATAATCAATGTAGCCAACATTGGTAGAAATGGATCATACTTTTTAGATGATTCCTTAATGCTTTTAGCATAGACTAGTGGATCCACTTAGTGAGTTAGGTTCTATACCCCTGGCAAGGTATATGACGTCCCTAACAGCGTGAGGTGAAATGATGTACCATCACTTAAGCTCATAGAGATAGTTGTCAGTTACAAAAACTCCGACAGAAATATTTTGTATACATATATACACAGAGTTATTTGTATTTTCATTTACAAACTGAGTTGTTGTGTTTATTTTTAAATGCACTGAGTTGTTATCTTCATGTTTTAAAGCTTTTCTTTATACTGCATTTTTATTTCTGCTTTATATTGAAAAGAGTTGAGTTGAGTTGAGAAGAGGTAAGTGTTTCTTTCAGATTCAAGTTCAATCTTATGTTTGTTTAGATTTCCCCTCACATGCTCGTACATTCAATGCATTAATGCCATTTGGCCTTCAGCAACTTATGATGCAGATACAGGTAACCAGGATCAACATCCAACGCTTTGTTGATCCAGTTGAGCACTCAGAGTCTTGTGGTGAGCCTCCTTGCTTTACGGAGAATCCCTTTTTATTGCATTGTTTAGTATTTTCAGTTGTTAGGATGATCGGGGGTCTTGTCCCGACATCCCTCATAGTTTTAGAGACCTCATAGACAGATAGTTATAGTTCTTTAGTCTTGATATTTCAGTTGTTTGATATTAAGACTTGAGTTGCCATTTTGGCTAAGTTGAATGTTCTTTTCTAAAACATTTTCAGTTTATCTATTCAGATAGTTTATTTAAGCTTGTATTTAAAGTTCTTTTCAGTTGAGTAAGTCTTCCACTGAGATTCTAGCAAGGGCAATGATTCGCTTGGGGCCAGCAATGGTTCTCGAGTGCCAGTCCTGCTCAATGTGTAGGCTCGAGGTGTGACAAGTATCTTCAAGTTATAATTCTTAGAGTGTTGAGTTCCTAACCCTTTGAGACTATATTCTTAATCAGGGGGCTATTACATGTTACTTATTGAAGGTCCTTGAGTTTAGTTGTTCATGCCCATAATTCCGCATGAACCCTATGAGTCGAGCAGTCTTGAGACGAGAAGTATCATTAAGTCCTTGAGTTGAGTAGTTCATGACCTTAATTCCGCATGTACCCTATTTTGAGAAGTCTTTTGCAAACCTTTTTTAAAACTTGTTTTGAAGACTTGAGCATATGATTTTGAGAAAGAGTAGCGTTGAGTTCATTTTTCTTTAAAATGATATATGGGAACTAAGTATTTCCAAGAGTAAATGTTTTTACATTTAAGTTGAGAGGAAACTTAGATTACCAAAAGAGTTTGAGCAGTTTGAGTACCATCTCTTTTAAGAGAAAGATTTTTGAGTAATAATCTCAAAACACAGATAAAGTTATGTTTTTAAACATATGAGCTAGTTATAATTTTGGGAGTTGTATTGAGCACCGATATGGGGGAGAGTTCAGACAACTCACAACCCCCATAAATCATGTAGCCAACGTGGGTAGAAAGGGTCATACTTTTTAGATGATTCCTTAATATTTTTTAGCATATACTAGTGGATCCACTTAGTTGAGTAGGTTCTATACCCCAGCTAAGTATATGACAGTTTTGGTAGCGTGGGCGAGACGTTGTATCATCACATAGCTCATAGTGATGGTTGTCTGTTAGAGAATCTTCCACAGAGTTATATTGTATTTTTATATACAAATTTAGTTGTTATTGTATTCTTCAATACATTGAGTTGCTATATACTGTTTTAAATGATTTCTATATATTGCATCTTTTATTGTTGCTTTATCTTGAGTTGAGTATCTTGAGTTGAGTATAATATTCTTGATTTGACTTTAGTTGAGTGAGTTGAGAAGAGGTAAGTATGTTTCCATTTTATCAAGTTCAAGCTTATGTTTATGCTTTAGAATTCCCCTTACATGCTTGTATATTCGATGTACTGAGCCATTTGGCCTGCATTATTTCATGATGCAGATACATGTATTCAGGATTGAAACAACCCGCTACTAGAAAGACTTGGAATTAGAAAGAACCCGTTTTTGGAAATAATCAAATTTGGAAAGTTTGACAAAGCTAAGTTAAATATGAGTTTTGGATCAATTTTAAATGAATATAACTCCTAGAACAGGATGATTTAGGTGTTCTACAAGATACCATAGGAAATTTCTTTGATTTATCTTTCCAACACAGCTGAGTTTGTGCGATTTCGAGTTCGTATGAGGTAGATATGCCCATTTGAAGTTGGGTTGTCTAGATAAGGAAAGTCAAAAATGGATTTTTGAAGGGTACTATGGTCTTTTTACTACCCAATTAATTTATTTCATTTTTGGTAATTACTTAGGGGTCTAAACTAAATTGGGTCAGTTTATGCACTCAAAGATTTCACGCTAGGGTTTTAGAGAGAAGAACTCAAGAAAAAAGAGAAGAGGAAAGTCAAGATTCATCGTCTTCATGAGGAATTGAAAGCGGATTTTGTCAAGGATTTGATCCTACGAGGTATGTGAGAATTTCATAACTTTGGGTTTGTACACTCACGTGCCAAACATGTTTATTTCAGCGTGAAGTCGTCCTAAAAAGATTGGAACTTTGAATGTTCTTGATGTGTGTTCTTGAATTGCTTTCGTTCTTGAATTTGGGTTGAGATTGAGGAGTTTCTTAAAGTTAAAATGTTGTTTACTTGAGTTGTTTGGATTAGATTCTTGTGTACATATACTGGGTATCTGAATCGAAAGAGGAATTGAGAAAAAGAATCGAATTTAGGCGAATTGGGGTTAGAAAAAAAAGAAGGAACAAGTCGGGCAAATCTAGGTACCAGGTTCGCTTCGCGGACCTGTTCTTTAGGATTGGAAAATTTTCTCCATGTTGCAGAGCGGTCACGGACCCTTCTGGCTCAAAATTTATTTCACGACCAAATATTTAAATGCATCTCTGCGTCGCGGATTTGCTTTCAGACAGTGATTTCTTGATCGTTTCTCATGTTTAGCTATCTAAAAATACTCCTAAACATCATGAGATCTTTCCTATCACAAATCATAATCCTTGAATCCATAAATTCAAATTCAAGGAAAGTTAAGAGCTAAGTCAAGAGAAGTTCATAGAGTCTTCCAAAAGTCATTTACGAATGTTGTAACTTTGTTTTTAAGACCTGAGTTTTAAGTTGAGTAAAGAGTAAAGATTGAAGTTCATTTCTTCAAAAGAGTATATCGGGACTATGTATTCCCAAAGATTAAAATGTTTTCACACTTAAACAAGAAAGGAAACAGAGATTTCCAAAAGAGCCTTTGAGCTAGTTTTCAGTAAAGAGTAAATGCTTTCACAATTAAGCAAGAGAGGAAACACTGATTTCGAAGAGAGCCTTCGGGCAAGATTTTGAGTAATTATCTCAAACCACAGAGTTATGTTTATAAACATATGAGCTAGTATATTTTGGGAGTAGTATTGAGCACCGATTTGGGGGAAAGTTCAGACAACTCCTAGCCCCCACAAACTATGTAACCACCATGGGTAGAAAAGGGTCATACTTTTTAGATGATTCCTTAGTGCTTTTTAGCATAGACTAGTGGATCCACTTAGTAGTCAGGTTCTATACCCTCGACAATGTAAAGGACGGCCCTGGCAGCATGAGACAAAACATTGTATCATCACATAGCTATTAAGTGATGGTTGTCCGTTAGACAAACTCCCACAAAAGTATTTAGTATTCTTATATACACAGAGTTACTTGTATTTTTATATACATCCAGAGTTCATATTGTATCTTTACATACACACAGAGTTACTATTGTATTTTTAAATACACAAAATTGTCATCTATGTTTTAAAAGTTTTTCTTTATATTGCATTTATATAACTGCTTTATATTGAAATGAGTCCAATTTAGTTGAGTTGTGTTGAGACCAGGTTTGTTCTTTTAGTCCATTTTTCAAGCTTATGTCTTGTTTTAGAATTCCCCTCGCATGCTCGTACATTTAATATACTGATGCCATTTGACATGCATCGTTGTTATGATGCAGATACAGGTAACCAGGATCAGCATCCAGCACATCGTTGATTTCTATTGAGCTTCAGAGTTTGTTGGTGGGCTTCCTTGGTTCTGGAGGATTCCCTTTTATTGCTAATACGTATTTTAGTTCATTAGGATGTCGTGGGTCTTATCTCGACATCCATCTCAGTTATTAGAGGCTTCAAAGACAATTAGTTAGTTCATTTGTCACTATCTTGCTATTGGCTTATGTTGAATCTTGAATTGCCACTTTGGCTACGATGAATGTTATTTAATATATTCTAAGTTATCTATTGAGCTGTTCGGTTTATTTTTTTTAAAAGTAGTTTATCATGAGTAAGTCTTCCGTTAAGAGTTAAGCCAGGCCAAGGGTTCGCTTGGGTCCAACAATGGTTCTCGAGTACCAGTCTCTCCCAGGGTGTAGGCTCGGGGTGTGACAAACTTGGTATTAGAGTACAGAGTTCAAGAGTCCTAGGGAGTGTATGAAGCCATTTTTGTAGAGTCCTATTTATCGGTGTGAAGCACGCCACATCTATAATTAGGAGGAAGCAACACTTAGGAATTTTCTCACTTCCTTAATACTCATTTCGTGCGATAGAGTTTATCTTTAAAAAGTTTCTTTTAACTCGTGCTTGCGCTTGTATTTCAGATCATGCCTCCACGAAGAGCTGTCAAAGGTCATCCCGCTAGAAGGAATGTTGAACCACAGAAACAAGGGGTACCTAATGCACCAGAAGTGCAATCCCAAGAAAAGGTCACCAATGCTGAATTCTGTGAAGCTATCCTGATGCTAAGTCAAGCTGTGACCAATCAAGGTTGACAGAGAGAGAATCGACAGGAAAGGGTTGATATTTCAAGGATCCGTGAGTTCTTAAGGATGAATCCTCCCAGCTTCACTGGTTCAAGTGTCACAGGGGATCCAGAAAACTTTGTTGAAGAACTTCATAAGGTTTTTGAAATTATGCATGTTGCTGATACGAAGAGGGTGGAACTAGCTGCATACCAAATGAAGGGTGTCACTAGAATCTGGTTTGATCAATAGAAGAAGAATCAAGCTGAGGGTTCACCACTTGTGATTTGGAGGCAAAGGTACGAGAGTTCCTCACACTTAAGTAGGATTCTTTGAGTGTTCTTGAGTATAGTATGAAGTTCACCCAACTTTCACTCTATGCTCCGGAGATGGTTGCTGACATGAGAAGCATGATTAGTTTGTTTGATGCTGGGTTGTCTCATCTGTCTAGTAGGGAAGGCAGGGCAGCTATGCTGATAGGAGATATGGACATAGCAAGGCTGATGATCCATGTGCAACAGGTTGAAGAATAGAAGCTGAAAGACCAAAAGGAGTTTCGAAATAACAGAGCTAAGACATGGAATGAGTCCGGGTAGCAAAAGAGTAATGCCAACCGGTCATCTTTCCAACAGAAACAGAAGGGACCTGCTCCATCATCTGCTAGTGCACCTGCACTAAGGAACAAATGTGAGTACAATAGTCAGAATTTACAGGGTTTCATAGCTAGACATGCCTATTCTCAAGGTAGTATGGCACAAAGGGGTAGTAAGTCTCCTGCATGTGCTAAGTGTGGTAGGAGCCACTCAGGGATGTGTTGTGATGGCTCCGCAGGTTACTTTAAGTGTGGCTAGAACGATCATTTTATGCGAGAGTGTCCTAAGAACAAGCAGGGTAGTGCTAATGGGGCAATATATCTCAGTCTTCTTCCGTTTCTCCACCAGACAGAGCTGCACCTAGAGGAGCTACTTCAGGGGCTGGTGGAGAAGCAAACCACCTTTATGCTATCACTAGTCTCCAAGAGCAAGAGAATTCTCCAGATGTTGTCACTGGTATGATCCAAGTCTTTAACTTTGATGTTTATGGTTTTCTAGATCAATGAGCGAGTTTATCTTTTGTAACTCCTTATGTTGCGATGAATTTTGATGTTCTTTCTGAGAAACTTATTGAGCCCTTCAGTGTTTCTATAACTGTTGGTGAGTCTATTCTAGCAGAGAGAGTATATCGTGATTATATCATTTTCGTCAATCACAAGAGCACCATGGCTGATTTAGTTGAGTTAGACATGGTAGATTTTGATGTTATTCTTGGTATGGACTAGCTTCATGCCTGTTATGCCTTAGTTGATTGTAAAACTCAAGTTGTCAAGTTCCAGTTTCCTAATGAGCTAGTTATAGAGTGGAAGAGTAGTTCAACAGTTCCTAAGGGTCATTTTATTTCTTACCTTAAGGCGAGAAAGTTAGTTTCCAAGGTGTGTGTCTATCAGTTAGTCTAAGTTAATGACTCTAGTGTTGAGATACGTCCTATGCAGTTAGTTCGAGTAGTAAAAGAGTTTCCAAAAGTCTTTCTAGATGATCTTCTCGGAGTCCCTCATGCGAGAGAAATAAACTTCGATATAGATATTCTTCCCGATACTCGTCCTATATCTATTTCGCCATATAGAATGGCACCAGTAGAGTTGAAAGAGTTGAATGAGCAGTTGAAAGATCTCCTAAAGAAAGGTTTTATTCAAAAAAGTGTCTCACCTTGGGGAGCTCCGGTCTTATTTGTGAGGAAGATGGATGGTTCTCTTAGAATGTGTATAGATTACCGTCACTTGAATAAGGTTACTATCAAGAATAAGTATCCTCTTCCGAGAATTGATGATTTCTTCGATCAACTTCAGGGTGCCACTTGTTTCTCTTAGATAAACCTCAGATCGGGCTATCATAATTTAAGAGTAAGGGAATGTGATATTCCAAATACAACATTCAGGACCCGTTATGGTCACTATGAGTTTCCGGTCTTTTCGTTCGGTTTAACTAATGCACCTGCAGCATTCATGGACCTTATGAATAGAGTATTCAAGCATTATTTAGATATGTTTGTTATTGTATTCATTGATGACATACTAATCTATTCGAGGAATGAGGAAGATCATGCTAGTCATCTCAGTGCAGTTCTCCAAACTCTAAAGGATAGAGAGTTGTATGTTAAGTTCTCTAAGTGTGAGTTTTGGCTTGAGTCTGTGGCATTTTTAGGCCACATTGTTTCCAGTGATGGAATTAAAGTTGGCACTCAGAAAATAGAGGCAGTGCAGAATTGGCCTAGACCCATATCTCCAACTGATATTAGGAGTTTCTTAGGGTTGGATGAATATTATAGAAGGTTCGTAGAGGGGTTCTCATCTATTTCGTCCCTTTTGACGAAGTTGACTCAAAAGACAGTTAAGTTTCAATGGTCTGAAGCATTTGAGAAAAACTTTCAGGAATTGAAAAAATTGTTGACTACTGCCCCAGTATTAACCTTACCAGAAGGTACTCAAGGTTTTATGGTTTATTGTGATGCGTCCAGAGTTGGTTTGGGTTGTGTGTTAATGCAGAATGACAGAGATATAGCTTATGCCTCCAGACACTTGAAAGTTCATGAGAAGAATTACCCAACCCATGATCTAGAGTTGGCTATCGTAGTATTTGCTTTGAAAATATGATGTCACTATCTTTATGGTGTTCATGTAGATATGTTCACCGATCAGAAGATTCTTCACTATGTGTTTAGTCAGAAAGAGCTTAATCTCAAACATATGAGGTGGTTAGAGTTACTCAATGATTATGATATGAGTATCTTTTATCACCCAGGTAAGGCTAATATTTTTTTTGATGCCTTGAGAAGGTGTTCTATGGGTAGTACCGCCCATGTTGATGAAGAAAAGAGGGAGTTAGCGAAAGATGTGCACAAACTTGCACGATTAAAAGTTCGATTAATGGATTCCACAGAAGGAGGAGTAGTGGTGATGAATGGGGCTGAATCATCATTTGTGTTAGAAGTGAAAGAGAAACAAGACCAAGATCTTATTTTTCTTGAATTGAAGGCAAATGTTTATAAGCAAAAAGTAATGACTTTTTAACAAGGGGGAGATGGTGTATTGAGGTAACAAGTTAGATTGTGTGTACCAAGGGTGGATGAACTCCAAGAGAGGATCATGGAGGAAGCTTATAGCTTTAGATATTCTATCCATCCGGGTTCCACATAGATGTATCGTGACTTGAGAGAAGTTTATTGGTGGAGTGGTATGAAGAAGGGTATTGCTGAGTTTGTTGCTAAATGCCCGAATTGTCAACAAGTTAAAGTAGAGCACCAAAGGCCCGGTGGTATGGCTCAGAACATAGAACTTCTGGAATGGAAGTGGGAGATTATCAATATGGATTTCATCACAGATTTACCACGGTTTTGCAGGCAACATGATTCGATTTGGGTGATTGTTGATAGAATGACTATATCCACCCATTTTTTTCCATTAAAGACTACCCATTTAGCAGAGGATTATGCCAAGTTGTATATTCAAGAGGTAGTCCGACTACATGGAGTTCTAGTGTCGATTATTTCAGATAGAGGTGCCCAATTTATTGCACAGTTTTGGAAGTCATTCCAGAAAAGCTCGGGTTCAAAGGTTAACCTAAGTACTGCTTTTCATCCTCAGACAGATGGTCAAGCAGAGCACACTATTCAGACTCTACAAGATATGTTGAGGGCTTGTGTAATTGATTTCAAGGGTAATTGGGATGATCACCTACATCTCATTGAATATGCTTATAACAATAGTTACCATTCTAGCATCCAAATGGCTCCTTATAAAGCTCTTTATGGGAGAAGATGTAGATCTCCTATTGGATGGTTTGAAGTTGGTGAAGCAGGGTTGATAGGACCAGACTCAGTTCATCAATCTATGGAGAAAGTGAAAGTTATTCAAGAGAGGTTGAAAACATCTCAGAGTTGTCAAAAATCCTACACAGATGTTAGGAGAAGGGACTTAGAGTTTGAAGTAGATGATTGAGTTTACTTGAATGTTTCACCTATGAAGGGTATTGTGAGATTTGGTAAGAAGGGAAAACTTAGTCCCAGTATATTAGTCCTTACAGAATATCTAAGAGGATTGGCAATTTAGCTTATGATTTGGATCTACCACAAGAGTTAGCAGCGGTTGATCCGGTATTTCACGTCTCCATGTTGAAAAAGTGCATGGGCGATCCTTAACTTATCTTACCTACTGAAGACATTGTTATCAAGGATAGCTTATCTTATGAGGAGATTCCTGTTTATATTCTAGATCGCCAAGTTCACAAGTTGATGATGAAAGAAGTAGCATCATTCAAAGTTCTATGGAGGAATCAGTTTGTTGAGGAAGCTAATTGGGAGATGAGAAGGATATGAAGAAGACATATCCATATCTCTTCGAATCCGGAGAAGTTCGAAATTAAGGTACTAATCCTTTTCTTGGCATTTATTTTAAATTGGCATGTTGTATTTACATTTTCCTTGTTGGGTGTTTGAGCTAGATGTTAGATGTTACACCCTTAGCCTGCTAAAATTAATCTCATTCAAGGACAAATGTTCCCAAGGGGGAGATATTGTAACACCACTCTACTAGAAAAAACTTGGAATTAGAAAGAACCCGTTTTTGGAAATAGTCAAATTTGGAAAGTTTGACAAAGTTAAGTTAAATATGAGTTTTGGGTCAATTTGAAATGACCATACCTTCTATCTCAGAATGATTTAGGTGTGCTACCAGATACTGTAGGAAATATATTTAAATTATCTTTCCAACGCCACTGAGTTTGCACGATTTTGAGTTCGTATGAGGGAGATATGCCCATTCGAAGTTGGGTTGTCTAGTTATGGAAAGTCAAAACCGGATTTTTGAAGGGTTCTATGGTCTTTTAACTACCCAATTAATTTATTTCATTTTTGGTAGTTACTTAGGGGTCTAAGCTGAATTGGTTAAGTGTACGCACTCAAAGTTTTTATGCTAGGATTTTAGAGAGAAGAACTTAAGAGAAAAGAGAAGAGGAAAGTCAAGATTCGTCGTCTTCGTGAGGAATTGATTGCGGATTTCGTCAAGGATTTGATCCTACGAGGTATGTGAGACTTTCATAACTCTGGGCTAATTCAACCACGTGCCAAACATGTTTATTTCAGCGTGAAGTTGTCCTAAAAAGATTGGAACTTTGAATGTTCTTGATATGTGTTCTTGAATTGCTTTCGTTCTTGAATTTAGGTTGAGATTGAGGAGTTTCTTGAGGTTATAGTGTTGTTTCCTTGAGTTGTTTGGGTTAGATTATTTTGTACATATACTGGGTATCTTAATCTAAAGAGGAATTGAGAAAAAGAATCGAATTTCGGCGAATTGGGGTTAGAAAATGAAAAAGGAACACGTCGGGCAAATCTGGGTACCAGGTCCACGACGCGGACCTGTTCCTCAGGATTAGAAAATTTCTCCGCGTCGCAGAGCGGTCACAGACAATTCTGCCTCAAAAATTTATTTCGTGACCAAATATTTAAATGCATTTCCGCGTCGCAGACTTGCTTCCAGACACTGATTTCTTTATCGTTTCTCATGTTTAGCTATCTAAAAACACTCCTAAACATCATGAGATCTTTCCTATCACAAATCTCAATCCTTGAATCCATAAATTCAAACTCAAGGAAAGTTAAGAGCCTAGTAAAGAGAAGTTCATATTGTATCTTTGCATACACACAGAGTTACTATTATATTTCTAAATACATAGAGTTGTCATCTAATTTTTAAAAGCTTTTCTTTATATTGCATTTATATTACTGTTTTATATTGAAATGAGTCCACTTCAGTTGAGTTGAGTTGAGACCAGGTTTGTTCTTTCAGTCCCTTTTTCAAGTTTATGTCTTGTTTTAGAATTCCCCTCGCATGCTCGTACATTCAATGTATTGATGCCATTTGGCATGCATCGTTGTTATGATGCAGATACAGGTAACCAGGATCAGCATCTAGCGCATTGTTGACTTTAGTTGAGCTTCAGAGTTTGTTGGTGAGCCTCATTTCTTCCGGAGGATCCCCTTTTATTGCTTTTCAATATTTTAGTTCATTAGGATGTCGTGGGTCTTGTCTCAACATCCATCACAGTTATTAGAGGGTTCATAGACAGTTAATTAGTTCGTTTGTCACTATCTTGTTATTGGCATATGTTGAATCTTGATTTGCCATTTTGGCTAAGTTGAATGTTATTTAATACATTATAAGTATTTATTGAGCAGTTCAGTTTATTTTTTTAAAAGTATTTTATCATGAGTAAGTAGTCCGCTAAGAGTTAACCCAGGCCAAGGGTTCTCTTGGGGCTAACAATGGTTCTCGAGTGCCAGTCCTGCCCAGGGTGTAGGCTCGGGGCTTGCCAAGGATCATCAACAAGCGTTTCGTTGATACCACTTGTAGTTCCAGTTAGCTATGGTGAGCCTCCTTGCTTTCGTAGGATTTCATTTACTTTTTAGTTTCGACAGGATATCGTGGGTCTTGTCCTGACTTCCATCTTTATCATTTAGAGGCTTCATAGATAGATAGTAGAGTTTGAGCAGTCTACTTCATTTATTTTGTTAAATCTTTTAAAGACTTGAGTTGACTATTTCTGGAAAGTTGAATATACTATTTTACTCTGAGTTAATCTTTTGAGTTAAAGATTTTGTAATTGAGTTCAGTGAATTTTATTCAGTTTTAAGCTTTGTATGTTTGAGTTAGTCTTCTGCTAGTAGTCAGCCAGGATGAAGGTTCGCTTGGGGACCAACAATGGTTCTCGAGTGCCGGTGACATCTAGGGTGTAGTCTCGGAATGTGATAGTACTGGTCAATCATCGATGGGTTACTAGAACTTTAAATTTGACCCACTTTAGAAGAATCCCATGTACGGTTCGTAGGTCTACCTACGGCCCGTACATGCCAACTATAAAAACTAAATTTAAGCTTTAAAATTTTACTGTCTGGGGGTGACCTACAAGACCTACCTACGGCTCGTAAGAGGAATAGTAGACCGTCCTGTCGAACCATAAAAAAGGTAATGGGACTTGAAATTTCTTAAAATTATTTTTCTCACTACCTACGGTTGCCACCTACGATCCAAAGGAGATCCTACGGTCCGTAAGTGGGACCCATAGATACATATACCAATTTAAACTACATTTCCCAAAATCCGATGTCTTACATGAACTCATTGCAAGTAAGTAAAACCTATGATAAATATGTCTTTTTCATGAGCAAAAATTAACTTTACTCAAAGGATATAGGCAAACATTAGTAAGCATGCATTGAACAAGATATAAGCAATGGGATGCATTTGCATATCTTTATAGGCATAGGAAGTCATTTTTTACTTCAAACTGCTACAAATGAATCTCTCTTTTATGTGGCATGTCCTGTGATATACTTAAAACCTCAATTTAGAGAATAACGTACGAGGACTCAAATATTACAAACATAGTAATAGCTTATTAACAGTGTTTACATTTTTTTCTCTCCACACCCAGGCCAAAAGGGAAAGTGGAAGAAAATTAACAGAAAAGCACAAGCACACATCCTTGACATGAAGCAACTTGTAAGGAACAAAAGAGAAAGCACAATAGCCAGTGTGTCTTGAAATCTTAAGCCATAATGAATGAACAAAACCTGTAAGTCCCAAATCTAACAGTTTCTTTCAAGAGCAACAAAGGGGTTGAGTAGACATATAACTAGAAAAATCATATCGAAAATAAGCTTGACTTCAACAATCCTTGATTAGTCTAGAGTTAACCATGGTCATTGCCACTTCACCCAAACTAGAGAGGTGATTTGATTGCTTTGTTGTCGTTGGCTGACTAGAGGTCATCGGTCCTTGGTGGAGCGGAGAGAAGCGAAACTAGTGGTGCTCATGGGGCTTCTGGATGAAACTAGAGAGAAGAAGAGAAATGGAGTAGAGAGCGGTGTCGGAGAGGTGCTAGTGGTTCACTGGTGGGGTTTTCGCTGAGAGGGAGAAATGAGAGGAGAAGGGTTAGGGTTTCATTGGTTATTTTGTGGGGTTCCACCGGTAGTGAGACAGAGGAGAGGAGGGTTGTTCGCCGGTAAGGAGGTAGTAAGGAGAGGCGTGCGTGGTGATTTGATAGTTCTTTTTGAGAAGAGAGGAAGAATGAAGCATTTAAACTCTGTTTGGATCATGGTTATCCAATGTTTCAATTATAATTATATTATCAAACATTATTATCACATTTGTTTCTAGATTGATTTAATTAAAAGTTGATTAAATCAAAATGTATAAGGTAGGAATCATCAAAAAAACATATAAAGCAATATGATAAGAAGATAAAAATATGAAAAAAAGAGTAAAGGCATATGCTCGAGAAAAAAGAAGAAGAAAGAGACCAAATCTAGAAGGAACAAAGCAACATAGTATTTTTTGGGTAGGAGGTTTGACTAGGATAACATAATATAGGGTAAAGGGTAAAATAGTATTATAAAATATCAAACAATGATATAATTGGAAAAATAAATGAAGTAACAATTGGAAAACATCAAATTGATTGTCCCATGAAATGGAGGCTTCGATTGTTACGTAACAACGAAATTTAGCAATCCAATACAATTAATTTTAAGTAACAATCAAAACAAAATGGTAACAATACAATACAATACAATGGGTAACAACGATCCAAACAAAACATTAGATTTAAGATGACTGAAACATGAATAAAAGGGTTGAGCGAATTTGGATCATTGATAAGTATTTGATGGACAATTGTGATTTGATCAGGGTGAGATGAACGGTTGGGATTAACATATGAGATTTGAATTTAGGTCACATTTGATCTACATTAGCTAGAACTGAAATAAATAAGTGGCTAGAATTGACATATAATTGAATAGAAAAGGCTAGACTCGAAATAAATTGGATAGAAGAGGATATAATTTAAATAATTTGGAAGAAGATTAAATGAACTGCTATTTGATTAAGAGAATACTACACATATTAAATTAATTTCATGAAAATAAATACACTTAAATATTATAGACGTTTTAAATAAATAAGTAAAATAATTATTTCAAATTTAGTAAACGACATATATAATAATAATAATTTGTAAATTACGAACGTTAAGTATATAATTATTTAGATAACATTAAAGATAAATTAAACATTTAATAAGAGAAATATGTTTTGAAATACATATTTAATCGAATAGCAATCTAAAGATGAGTTATAGGTCGGTCAAAATCGGGCGTCAATGAATAATAATTTCATAAATTATGGATACTAGAGTATATAATTAATTACATAAAAATTAAATATAAATTTAAGCAAATAACACTACAAGAAAACACTCAATTTATGGGGTTTATTTTGTGTATTTATGGAGGTATAGGGACTCCACAAATTGAATTGTGGTGGTTTTTAAAAACGCTACAATTACCGTTGCCACGAGCATATTTGTGGCGCTTTTAACAAACCTCCACGACGTCCTCCACAAAATGATTATTTAATTTGTGGAGATTTTTTAGTTTCAATATGTGATGGTTTAGAACCTTCACAATTTGATCTGAATCTTTTAAGAATTAAATTTGTGTGAATTTAAAATATCGTGATATAAAATCAATATTTTACATAGTTTAATTTGTGGAGTCTTACAAAATTATTATCATCTTAATAATAAATATGGATTACATCAAACATTCTAAATAATATGAATAAATAATTTTACTAAATAACACATTAAATACAAATCAAATTTCATTAAACAAACTCATATTAATAAGCTCCAAAAGTTTAAATTAAAATCAAATTAAAGTAATACAAACTTTTGTATAATGAATCGAACATTACAATTTTAAATCCTTTAAAATCCATATAAAATAAACATACAAAATTCTATAGCATTTGTTTGGTAATTTGAGTTGTTGTCGTCATATCTTGTATTCAAGGGTAAAGCAAGTTCAATCTCTGCATCAGGCCGAAATAATGAAAACCGTGAAAATCTCATACATAATTAAATAAACATATATCTATAAAACACATATCTTTATACGTCTTGATAAAAAAATTAAGGCTTACCAAAAATCAATTAAAGATAGAATATGGCATACTTAATGATGTGGTGAGAATATTAAACGATTCTTAACTTTGTAAGACATTAATTCGTTGAATTTAACAACTTCAAAAATACCAAATGACTATAGATTAAAAAAATAAAAATAATAGAATAATCTTTGAATTTTGATGTGAATCATCAAACCCATGGAACATAATATTACCTTTATATTTCTAAAAAATATTTACCATCTATTTTCCTTTGTTGAACCTACAAAAGAAAAAACCAATTAGCAAAATAACACTAACAAAAGAATTGAACAAGATAATGGGGTAAAAAGGGGAGAAGCGAGAGACAGAGGGTGATAGAATCAATGGATTAAAGGGAAAATATGTCTTGAATTTGGTGTGTTACATACCTGGGAAGGGGGAAAGTGGGGTTGGTGGGGGTGGTTATTTAATTGGGATTAAAATTTTAGGGAGAAATCATGAACTTAGTCTATTTTTACAATTTTAGAGGGAAACATGTTGAAATTTTGGATGCTTTTGAGTCTAAATGAAAAATGAGAGAATAATTCTTAGTGCATGGAACTAGCTTTTCTTTTTATTTTCCCTTTTTAAAATTAATTTGTAACTATTAATTAAAATATTTTATATTTACAAAATTAATTAGTATTACAGAGCTTAAAGAAATCTTAAATACAAATAAAATAAATAAAAAATAAATATGACTATTGATTTGACATCTAAGTGTGTGTGTATATATATATATATTAAAAGTAACAAATTCAACATATATATTTTGGGGTTGGTAATTGCCACAAATTATACTAACTTGTGGAGTTTTTCTAACCTTTATAATAAAACCACCACAAACAGATTTATATTGTGGGAGTTAGAATAAAACGTCACAAAATGAATTATTAGCGGGATTTCTTAAAACTCTTACAAATTAACCGCCATAAATTGAGTATATTTTTTGTAGTGTGTAATAAAATATATTTAATCTAGTAGCATTATGAAAAGGGTTATAAGTTGGTCAAAATTAGGTGTCAACGGGCGGAGAATTAACACAACACTTTGAAAGAAAACAAGCTTTTAGATTTTTTCACTCTCTTTTGATATTTTTTTCCCGTGTATCTTTTAATGTAAAATCCTTATTCTTTGAGAACGAAAAAAGACATGTTCTTTAGACGGTCCACCCTTTTCCAAATCAGTGAACAAATGGGCTATTTATAGGAAAATTTGGTCGTTTTAGGGGGTGGGGGGGGGGGGAGGGAATTCGAGTAGGAAATTTTAAAATTTTCAAAATCATTTGAGAGGACAAATTGTATGTAAGGATAGGGATAGAGTAATGATGAAAAAATGAAAGAAAAGAGAGATAGGGTTACCTTTTCGAATTGATGTTAGGGATAAAGATGTTTTGGAGGCCATTAATGGCAAAATCCATAGGACAAAGCTTGAAAATGTTGTATAAGATCTTTTGTAAAAACGACAATTTGGGTATAGATTAAAAATATGGGCTATATAGTTGTAGTTATTTTATTAGATTGTATATTTTTGAAAATATCTCTAAATATATTCGGTACAATTCTGTCAATTATTTTTCTATAAAATTATTCAGTGAAATTTAAATTTATATTAAATTTTTGATTTTATTAAAAGAAATCCAATAATCGGTTTGATTTGATCAGTAAATCAATTTAAAAAAAACATTGGTACCCATAGCTATACTACTTTATTAATTATATTATATTCGAAATCTTAGCTGGTTAATCAATGTCATATCCCGAGCCTACACCCTGGACATGGCCGGAACTCAAGAACCATTGCTGGTCCCCAAGGGAACCCTCATCCTGGTAGACTACAAGTGGAAGACTAACTAAAGGATACATAAGCATTAAATTAAAAGAAACGTTTAAAAATAGTTTACTGAATCTAAAAACTGAACTGAATATACTAAGAATTGAAACATAAGTTTTAAATAAAACATATGAAACTGAAAGAATCTCTAAAATTGTCTATCTATAAAGCTTTTATTCTATACAAGGATGAGTGTCGGGATAAGACCCACAACTCCTCAAGAAAACTACTAGTAACAACTCATAAAAAATGGAGTCGTCCAGAAGCAAGGAGGTCTTACTCAAAAGGTGACGAAATGATCTCAACGAACTCTTGTTGAGGATCCTAAGAATATGTATATTTTTCATTAAAAGATGCAGGTCAAATGACATCAATACATTGAATGTATGAGTATGTAATATAGCTGAATAACAAATAAATGGATGAAAGGACTACAATACATATAGATATATACTCAACTTAATGTGAAGAAATAAAGAAGTGAAATCACTAAAACTTTACAAAACTATTTACTCATCTTTGAACTCAACATATTAAGTGATATAATAAAAATACACGTTTAACTCTATTTGGGGGATTCTATAACTGACAACCATCACTATGAGCTACGTGATGATACAACGTCTCGTCATCGCTATCAGAACTGTCATATACCTTGTCGGGGTATAAAACACCTCAACCAAGTGGATCCACTAAGCTCTACCTGAAGACACTTAAAATTCATCTAAAAAGTATGATCATGTACCCATGTTGGCATACATAGTTTATGAGGAATGTGAGTTGTCTGAACTTATTGCCATATCGGTGCTCCATACTACTGCAAATAAT
>JAJOOF010018087.1:0-17380 GCA_029582545.1 Solanum lignicaule | reverse complement strand
CCTTGTCGGGGTATAGAACTCCTCAACTAAGTGGATCCACTAAGCTATGCTTAAAAAGCAATAAGGAATCATCTAAAAAGTATGACCTTTTCTACCCATTGTGGCTACATGGTTTATGAGGACTTTGAGTTATCTGAACTCGTCCCCATATCGATGCTCAATACTACTCCCAAAATATGACTTTAGCTCATATAATTAAAAACATTTCCTTATCCTCATACTTTGAGATTATTACTCAAAAGGCTTTTCTCTTAAAAGAGATAGTACTCAAAATTCCTCATGAACTCCTTTGGAAATCGGTGTTTTCCCTCATTTTAAATGTAAAAACATTTACTCTTGGGAATACTTAGTTCCCATATATTCATTTTGAAAAAAATGAAACTCAACTCTACTCATCCTCACACTCAAGTACTCAAGTCTTAAAACAAGTTTAATAAAAGTTTGTAAAAGACTTCTCAAAATGACTCGAAAGAACTCCCTTGAACTTTACTTTTAACTCTATCTTGAATTTGAAATGTGAATCCAAGAATTATGCTTTGGAATGTAGGACCTCAGAATGATTTAGGAAGGTTAAGATAATTGAACATACGAATGAGTGAAGACCCAAATTAAAGAACACTGGCGTGACGCGGAGATGGAATTATAGTTTTGGCCGTAAAATTATTTTTGAGGCAAAGGACTATGTATCCTCTCCGCGACGTGGAGAGAAGGGTAGTTATTTGGGGACTGAAATTCTAAGCGCCTCCGCGATGCAGACCAGGGTGCAATTATTCGCCCGATCTTTCCTTCTCCTCCCCAATCTCGATTCAATTCATACCCACTACAAATCTAAGGTAAAAATACACAAATTCTCATAACCAAGAACATTTTCATCGAAATCCCTCACAAGAACTACGCTCATTCGCAACTCTCACCTCAAGAACTCAACAAGAACTTTATTATCAAAGAACGAAGCACAAAACCTCAAGAACTCAAAGCATTCAACCTCAAAAACGAAATTATGGATAAAAATCACATGATTGGCATGTGGGTTAATGATCACAACATTATGAAAGCTTACATACCTCTATTTAGCGAAATAAATCCTCGATTCGCAAGAAACCTTAACTGGTCTTCCTTTTCTCCTCTTGAACTCTCTTTTAAAACCCTAAGTGTATTTAGGAATATGAAAATTGACCCAAATAATTTTAGACCCCCTAAAACCTTACTAAAAATGTTTAAATCTAATGGGGTAAGGGAAAGACCAAAATACCCCTCATTAATTTGGATAACTCTCCTGAACTGGACAAGCTGATTTCAAACGGGCATATCTCACTCATCCAAACTCGAAACTTAGCAAACTCGATGATGTTGGAAAGAGGATTCAAAGAACTTTCATTTTATATCTTATGGGACACCTAATTCATCCTTTACTGAAAGTTATGGTCGTTTGAAGTTGACCCAAAACTCACAACTTAAGTTTAACTTGAACAAACCTCAAATTAGCTCTTTAAAAATTAGTTCTTTCTAATTTTAGATCTTTCTAAGGTGGGATGTTACAAATTCCTCCATACAATTATGAATCACTAATGAAAATCACAATTCTTAGCCATAGAGATTTCAAGAAACTAATTCAAGAATCTCAAGCTAGGGTTTCAATGCTTCTAATCAAGTTCTTCTTCAAGATTCTTCAATAAACTTGTTTTCCTAGGTATATAAGTCTATCATAGTATTTTACTAGTTCATCCTCACACCCTACACGTACTTCAAATTAGTAAAAGAGTAATCTAGGTTTCTATCCCTAGATTTTAGTAATCTTAAGATGAGTTGATTTTTAGTTCTTGAGTTCCTAATTCTTTTGAAATTCTATTCCTAATTATTGAATTGCTATATGTTATGCATTAAGATTCTTGAGTTGATTCGTTCATATCTATATTTCAACATGAACCATATGAATTCAGTATTCTTGAGATGAGTAGTATCGTCGAGTTCTGAGTTCTGAGTTCTTGAGTTCTGAGTACTGAGTTTTCATTTTGATATTAGGACCCCTGAGTTGAGTCGTTCATGCCCATAATTGTGCATGAACCTTATGAATTGAGATAAATTTTGAGAAGCTTTTTTAAGCCAATATTTGAGTTTTAAACAGAGTTTTTGAGAAAGTTTTTAAAACATGATTAGTATGAAAGACGAGTATGCC
This sequence comes from Solanum lignicaule, assembly GCA_029582545.1. NCBI lineage: Eukaryota > Viridiplantae > Streptophyta > Magnoliopsida > Solanales > Solanaceae > Solanum > Solanum lignicaule. Next base: position 15,204 of record JAJOOF010018087.1, on the reverse strand, counting down.
ATCAATGTTTAAGCATTATGGTATCTCGATATACCATCAATGTTTATGCAGTATGACTTCCCGAGTCATCAATGATCATATCACAATATGATTTTGATATATTTTTGAGAAAGTTTTCAAGTATGAATTGAGTAAGAGTATAAGGGAACTAAGTATTCCCAAAGGTATTAGTTTTTACATTGATAAAAGAAAAAACTTTGATTTCTGAATGAGTTATTAGTTCAAAGATATTTCAAGAGAAGTTACCTCTTTTAAGAGGATAGTTTGAGCAATTATCTCAAACCAGAGGAAGAGTATGTTTTTAAACATTGAGCATAAATTTATATCACTTATTTAGGGAGTAGTATCGAGCATTGAATTGGGTTAGAGTCTTTGATGATTCGGAAGTCCCAGAGAACTACGTAGCCAGCGTAGGATAGGATAGCATCGACTCTTCATTCAGCTCCTCACTACCTATGAGAAGGCCAATTGGATGGATCCTTAGTCACGATATCATCATATACCCCGGAAAAGTATAGAATGGCCCTGGCAACGTGAGGCAAAACGTTGTATCATTGCCAGGCTCATGGTAATGGTTGTCGGTTAGAGAAACTCCCCACAAGTAAAGTATATTATTTTCATGTTGCTTTCATTTTATATTTTATTTTAAATCTTAAATGATTTTCACTTCATGTTTATGTATTGATTCAGTTGAGTATATATATATATTAGTCCTTTCATTTAGTTATTTGTTATTCAACTATATTACATACTCATAAATTCAATGTACTGATGTCATTTGACCTGCATCTTTTAATGAAGCAGTTACAGGTTCTTAGGATCCTCAACAAGAGTCCATTGAGATTAATTCGTCTGCTCACCATCTCTTTGAGTAATACCTCCTTGCTTTCGGAGGACCCTAGTTTTATGAGTTGTTAGTATTAGTAACATTTTGAGTAGTCGTGGGTTTTGTCCCGACACTTGTCCCTGGACGTGGCCGGCACTCGATATCACCCATACACATATTTTTCTCTGTTGTGCAATATCTTTAGTTAAGTATGAATTATGTCAAAAAATGATAAGTCCTCATAGAAAACCTTCTTCATTATAATATTTGTTACCTCTACTTACCATAGTTTCACACTAATAGATTGTTTCATCTATAGAACAACCTATGACATGACCATGCTATCTCAAATAATCTTTTCATATTTTAACTTTTCTAGAAAAATGCAAACATGTTTTTGGATAGGAAAGATAATTATATCAATAATAACTAGATAGAGTCATTTCATAAATCACTGCAATAAAAAAAATAGTAGTTTTCTAGTTTGAAAATTTATCATTAGCATTAGTCAGATGGATCTAAGCTTTTCATGATTTTCCTTCTTTATCTAGTCATTTTTTTCATTTTTCCATTTTAAGGATGTAAGTTCTAATAAATCTAGGTCAAAATAAAGGAGATCCATCCTCTTATATTTGGCCAAACTACAAGAGAAACAATTGTTACTGCGGTGAGGATTAATTTAATATGTGATAGAGTTTGCAGTAACTTTTAACAATTTCATTAAAAATAGAAGCTTTTAAAATTAATTTGACCCAAAAATGTAATTTTTTTAGAAAGAAAATTGGATGTAGGATGATTTTTTTCACACATTCAATGAGTTTAGTGAAACTTAAGAGATGCAAGACCACAACCATTATTGATCTTGTTACATAATGGATACTATTGATGAATACACCTTTTTATTCTTATGTTTTTTTTGGGTATTGTATCACTTGATTAAGTTCTTAAAATATAACATGAAACATAGTAAGCGAGTAATTTACATCTTTTTTAAAAAAACCTTCTCCATCACTTAATACAAGTTCTTAGTTTACAAAAGCTTTAACTATTTTTTTAATATTTTCTACTTGGTATGGATAAGCAGTACAAAGTTGGTGATGAAGATGCAACATTGATGGAAGTTCCCATATCTTTACTTGAACCTCAAAAATCAAAAATTGGTGTTGTTGAGGTAAGCTTTTGAAATCCAATTACAAATTGTTAGTTTTTGTCCATTTGAGATATGCACAAAAATCTTTTGATGGATTCTTAAACAATTTTTTAATGTTGTTGTGTTATGAAAGAAAGAAAAATATTCTTCTCTAAAGTTAAATTATATGGATTGTATCACAACATCAATATTTAAATATTTTATATAAATAAATATAAGTAAAAATTCTAATCCCCAATTTTGCGGTTTTCTAGTGAAGTCCTACATTAATGCCAAAAAATGATAGGTCTTTCAAGATAACTTTCGCCCATATAATATTATTTACCATTATAAAATTAAGGGAAAATTATGCAAAATGGAAAACATCTAAAGTATATTCTGTAATATAGTTATAGCTTCTATTATTTTTAATCCATGGTTGCAGTTTTGAGAATTTTTGCTATTCAGTTTCTCAATTGTATAAATTCAGAATTTGTATATTTCGATCTCTGATTGTATAAATTCTGAATTTGTATAATTTAGTTCTTGATTGTACAAATCAAAACTTTGTATATGCTTACCCTATCTATTTGTATACGGTTTATGAAAAATTCATAATACATTATCATATTTGTATATTGACAAGCGTAATATACAAATAAAGTTCTGAAAATTTCAAAACATATAAACTTTAAATTTATATATACTTATCCTTTTTGTATATTCACAAGCAAAATATACAAACGGTCAAGCGAAATATAGAAACTGCAGCCTCCATAACAAACAAAACTATAGATATGTAGCACAATTACTGAAACTATGGCTATAGAACCGTATTATGCTATTATCTTTGTTATTTGTTAAATTTTCTCTATAATTAATTTCTATACTTTATAAGGAGAATTTTATTTTTAGAGAAAATATTTTCAAGCATCAACATAAATAAATAATTTTATTCATTCGAAATTTTCTTTTTTAATGTTAGTTGTCTAATAGAAGAAAGAGAACGGTTTTCTTTCTAAAGATAAAACATTTGAATCGCCTAACAACAACAACATTTAACTCTTCATTAATCCCAAACAAGTTGAAATTGATTATATGAATTCTCATTTCTCCATTTAAGCTTAATTAATCATTTCATAGTCATTAAATGAAAATAAGAATAAAAAAATGTTAAATGCATATAAATAATAGTAATAATTATAGTAGTAGTATGAGAATTTCTCTAACAAGTCTAAGACCTCTTATTTGTTTTAAGATTATATATAAGATATCTAAATTTTAATTTATATTTGACTAAAAAGATGTACATTAACAATCTCTTACTAAACTACTCAATATTAAGATGATGTATTAAAATATGAATACTAAATAATAGGGCTACTTATTATTTAACATATAATATATAAAATATTTCTTTATTTAAAATTTAATAAATACAAAGTTTAGGAAAAATGGCTAAAATGACACTAATGTATGATCAAATTTGTAGTAACATACTCATACTTTATGGAGTACCTAGTATCCACTTGAATATTTTTTTAAAGAATCCTTTTGACATATATGTCAAAACTCGATGGTGGAAGAATATAATTATTCATGAGATTGCATTTCAAAAGTCAGTTAGTTTCTGTAACACCTCGTTTTTTGAATGAACTAGAATTAGAAAGAAACCGTTTTTAAAAATAATCAAATTTGGAAAGTTTAACAAAGTTAAGCAAAGTATGAGTTTTGGGTCAACTTCAAATGACCATAACTCCTAGCACATGATGATTTAGGTGGGCTACAAGATACCGTAAGAACAGTCCTTGATTTATCTTTTCAACGCCACCGAGTTTGTGCAATTTCGAGTACGTATGAGGGAGATATGCCCATTTGAAGTTGGGTTGTCTAGATAAGGAAAGTCAAAACTAGATTTTAGAAGGGTATTATGGTCTTTTCACTACCCTATTAATTAAATTTGTTTTTCGTAATTAAGTTGGGGTCTAATTACGCTTCATAAAATTAAATTAGGGTTTTGAGAGAAGAGAAAAGAAGAGGAGAAAAGAGGAGAAGAAGCAAGGATTCGTCGTGTTCTTGAAGTTAAGCTTGTGGATTTCGCCAAGGGTTGATCCATACGAGGTATGTGAGATAACATAGTGTTGGGTTAGTTCACCCACGTGCCAATCATGATTTAATTCAGTGAAATTATTTTCTTGAAAGTATAGAAATTGAGTTCTTGATGGATTGTGTTGAAGTTTCTATTGGGTTCCTGATTGTTGAAGTTCTTGAGAAGTTCTTGAGTTAGATTCATGAAAGTTGATGTTGTTTTGAGTAGATTCTTTAATATTTTGGTTATGTATTCGAATCTAAGTGTCTGGGAAAGGAACCATTTGAATCTAGATGGTTTAGAGTTGTAAAACGACTAAGAAAATTCGTCAAAAAATCTGGGACAAGGGGTAGGGCACCGCGCCACTCAGAGCAGCCCACATCAGTGCCTGAAGTTTGCGCTCTGGGGTGCCGTGCCACTTAGAGCGTCCCAACCCGGCTCCTGAAGTTTTGGCTCTGGCTCCCCGTGCCACTCAGAGCGCCAGGGATGCCAGGTTTTCTACCCTTTCCCACTTCTTTTCGTTTGAGTACCCTTGAAACGTACCTATGTTTTCTAGTTGATTTCTACACTCTAAGGTACGTCCAAATATCATGATATCATCCATAAAAATGAATCATAACCTTAAATTCATAAATTCAAATTCAAGGAAAGTTAAGAATCAAGTCTACATAGTTCCTAAAGTCTTTTCAAAAGTATTTTACCAAAGCTTTAAACTTGTTTTAAGACTTGAGTTTTGAGTTGAGTAAAGAGTAAAGAGTGAAGTTCATGTCTTCAAAAGAGTATATGGGGACTATGTATTCCCAAGGAGCAAATGTTTTCACATTTAAACAAGACAGGAAACACCGATTTCCAACAGTGCCTTTGAGCTAGTTTTTCAGTAAAGAGTAAATGCTTTCACAATTAAGCAAAAGAGGGAACACTGATTTCCTAAAAGAGCCTTTGTGCCAGTTTTTGAGTAATTATCTCAAACCACAAAAAAGAGTTATGTCTTTAAACATTATTGAGCACCGATATAGGGATGAGTTCAGACAACTCACAGCCCCCATAAACCATGTAGCCATCATGGGTAGAAAAGGGTCATACTTTTTAGATGATTCCTTAGTGCTTTTTGACATAGACTAGTGGATCCATTTAGTAGTTAGGTTCTATACCCTCGGCAAGGTATAGGACGGCCCTGGCAGCGTGAGGCAAAACGATGTATCATCACATAGCTCTTAAGTGATGTTTTTGGTTAGAGAAACTCCCACAGAAGTATTTTTGTATTCTTATAAACACAGAGTTAATTGTATTTTTATATACCCACAGAGTTTATATTGTATCCTTGCATACAAACTGAGTTACTATTGTATTTCTAAATACACAGATTTGTTATCCATGTTTTAAAAGCTTTTATTTATATTGCATTCATATTATTGCTTTATATTGAAATGAGTTAAGTTGAGTTGAGTTGAGCCCATGTATGTTCTTTCAATTACTTTCAAGCTTATGTCTTGTTTTAGAATTCCCCTCACATACTTGTACATTCAATGTACTGATGTCATTTGGTCTGCATCATTCTTATGATGCAGATACAGCTAACCAAGATCAGCACCCAGCGTTTCGTTGATCCAGTTGAGCATTCAGAGTCTTGTGGTGAGCCTCCATGCTTTCTGGAGGATCCCTTTTATTGCTTTATCAGTTAGTTCATTAGGATGTCATGTGTCTTGTCCCGACATCCATATCAGTTGTTAGAGGCTTCATAGACAGTTAGTTGATGTTAGTCCTTGAGTCTTTTTCGTTTCAGTTATGTTGAGACTTGAGCTGCCATTTTGACCAGTTGAATGTTGATCTTTAAAACATTCTAAGTTATTTGTTGAGATAGTTTAGTTTGATTGTATTTCAATACTTTCTTTTATCATGAGTAAGTCTTCCGCTAAGAGTTAAGTTCGGCCAAGGGTTGCTTGAGGCCAGCAATGGTTCTACATGTCACTCCTGCCCAGGGTGTAGGCTCGGGGCGTGACAGTTTCTTCTAGGAAAAATTGAAGTCTGAATGAAGGGATCTTCATTTTTATTTTTATTTTATAAGTGTAAATGAGTGATAACGACCAAAACTCTTTTTTTTTACCTTCTGATCAACGTATGGGTACAAAAGAAATAATTTTTTTTATGTTTTATTTATCCCACCCGATAAATGTCAAACAAGTACTTTAAAAAAATATTTTGGGGATGATAGGACTGCCATAAAGAATGAGTGTGTTAGAGCAAATTGAGTCATAGTAAATGCGTATTTTCATCCATTTTACCTTAAATGTAAGCAAACTAAAACTAAACTAATACTACATCAATAAAATATTTTCAAAAAGTTATATGATGGTTGATGGTTGTGATGGCTAGCTACATTGGTGGTGTATGTCAATTGAGGATGGTGTTGTGGATTGTAGCTATTGATAGTGATCTTGGTAGAAGTTGAATGTAGTAGTTTGTTGGTGATTGATAGTTGGACAATAGTGATAACTAATGATTATGGTGATAGCTGATGGTGGTTGACAATATATAATTGTGACTTATGATGATGATTATCAATAAGGTTAGATGATTTTTATTCTAATGATGGTTATTGTAAATAATAATTGTAAATAGTAGTTGTTGGTGGTGTTAGTTGGTTGTAATGATTTGGTATGGTGGTCATTAAGAATGATAGTTGTGGGTATTTTATTATGGCTGATGATAATAGTGATAACTAATGATTGTGGTGATAGATGATGGTTGACAATATATAGTTGTGACATAAGATGGTGATTGTCGATAAAGTTCAATGATTTTTGTTCTACTGATGGTTTGTGTCAATAATAACTGTAAATAGTAGTTGTTAGTGGTGTTAGCTGATTGTAATGATTTGGTATGGTGGTCACTAAGAATGGTAGTTGTTGGTAATTTATTGTGATAGTTGATAAATGTGGAAAAAGATGACAATGACTAAATTGAATTGGTGAACTGTTATCTTTTAAGAAATCTTTGAATAGATATGTCAATGATATTAGATTTTGTTATAGATCTTAATTATTCATACCTATTCATACCCATCAATTGAGTGTATCGTTAAAAATCTACTTGATCGTTAAGGTGAGACTGATTAGATTCCAACATAAAAAGATACACACTAAATGATTGAGATTTGATTGATTAATATTTAATTTTAATGAAGTAAAAATAAGTGAGACCTAAATTCTAATTTTTCACTAGTAGATATCACCTATATGTATCTTTTTTTCTATTGTGTGATATCTTTATTTAAGTTTGCATTTATGCTAAGAAATGGTAAGTCCTTTGAGTCAACTTTCTTTCATATAATTATTAAAACCTTCAGTAATAACATTTTACTCGAGTGAACCGATATATCTATAAAAAAAGTTACGACATTAACAAACTATCTAACCGGCTTTATCTCATTTTATCATTTTTAAAAAGATGTATACAATATTTTTGTTTAGGAGGAAAATTACATTAGTGATAATCAGATAGATTCATTTTACATATGAGTGTAACAATAACTTGGTTGTCACTCCCCGAAGCTACCCCCAAGGCATAAACACGGGACCAAGGAACACAAGTGACACCAAGTTAACTCTAAGCTGTCATATCATAAGCATACGTAAAAGAAATACTGTACAGAAGCATAAGATATGAGATATACTGAAATTATAGGGAATACCTATTCTAATTCCGAATATATTAACTGGGTTTAATGACAACTGAAAGATCAAACTCAAACTAAAACTAAATCTAAACAATGTCGGAATAAAAGCCTCTACAGACTAGAGATTCTGATACATGTCCCTAACTAACTTAAGAAAAAATGAAACTAAAAGACTAAAAATGGAAAGATAACATGTCACTCGTCCTCGAAGAATGACGACTCACCACTGATGCTGCTGAACTGGAGATCGGGAACCGATCTATGCGTGATCTGAATGCTGAGGACCTAAACGTACATCAAGAGAAGATGTAGCGCAGAGTATGCGTCAGTACTTGAAAGGTACTGAGCATGCAGGATAGAATAAAGTTGAATAAAACATATAACTGAATAAAGCGATAAAGTGATGCTATAATATGAACATGATAAATATGCTAAACATGTTAAATATGAGCTAACTGAATTTAGTGACCAAGTTTATAATATACTGAAACTAAAGATTGAACCGTAACTGATAACCTGGTCAATATACTAGAGTCTGTCTGTGGGAGATACTAATAACCAATATAAAACCACATGAGTTAAACGAGGAGTCCGATGTATATGCCCCATCGAGAGGATTCAATATACCTTGTCAGGGGTATAAATGCATGATTGGCGTGATCACTAAGTATAATGCGCACAGAGGGGACTTACCTACGGTGGAACGTAGTTCTGGGACTATGAGGGTGATTGACCCTAGTTAAACTCGGTATTAAGCCTACTCCCAATATAATGTATAAAATACAATATAACTGAAATAAACTGAATAGCTCAAGATTTTGACATGCTAACTGAAATGCAACATTATAAAACTAATAATGAGACACTCAATATCTGAGGCATGAATATGTATTTATACTGGCCTAGAAGTGTAATTCATGAACTAAACGAATCTACATAATTAGGGTTCTGAATATCATTGAAGAAACTAAGTTAAATTGTTACGAAACTATGATAATCGGATTTGGAGTATTCTAACAGCTAAATTACAACAATTTCTAACATTAAAGAAACCCTAGGTCTAGATTCTGACTAAAATCTAGGGACCTAATGGGTGAAAGTAACCCACTAGTGAAATCCCACATACATGGTGACGAATTCAACCGAGAAATCTTTTGATTTTGGGGATGAAACTAATGAAAACTTGTTGGGTTCTTAGACTAGAATTGCTCGACTCTTTCTCCTTTCTTTTCATTCAACTTGGATGAATTTTGGAGAATGAGTTGACTTGGGTAAGTTCTAATTATGTTTCTAGGCTAAAACTGACCAAAATGATGTAGTTTAGGGGTTAAACGACGTACTTTAGAGGTCCAACACATAGGGAAAAGACCAAAAGACCCCTGACTTAAAAGTTGTTGGGGGTCACCGATGGAACAGATCAACGGATCGTAGGTGGAATAACGGTCCGTTCTGATCGGCCGTCGAATGACATCTGGGAGCTAGATTCTGATGATCTGACCCACGGTCTGGGACCACGGACTGTGGCCTGACCTACGGTTCGTAGGTCCTGGCGTGGGCTGACCTTTAGCAGGATTTTCTGGACCTTTTCTGGGAGGGCTACAAGTGGTGAACAATGGACCACCAGGATGGACCGTGGGTCACCCTACGGTCTGTGGGTGGTGCCTGTCGATGGCACCTACAACTTCTGAAATCTGTATTTTTGGTAGTTCTAGCATATAGGGTGTTACATTATCTCCCCCTTGAAACATGTGTCCTCGAATGAAGGCTAAACTAGCTGAAATAGAGGGAAAGAGATGCAACCCTACCACTAAGTACTGGAAACTAAAATCTAACTAAACTAAGTTCCAAGAACATGCAAATACGCTGAAAATGCAAGTATAGCTGAAGGACCATGATACTAGGATTGAATTTACGCATGAGTAACTGAAAGACTGGAGACGAACTATTACCTCAAGTTGTAATGAAATCGGAAGGAAAGAGATGAGGATACATGGCATTCATAGCTGCTTCTGCCTCCCAAGTATCTCTCTCTACGGACAGACTCCTCCACAAAACCTTAACTGAAGCGACTTCTTTGTTTCTCAACTTTCGAACCTGACGATCAAGAACTTCAACTGGCACATCTTCATATGTGAGACTATCCTTCACAACCACACTTTCTAATAGCACAATAGATGCTGGATAACCCACACACTTCTTCAACAACGAAAGGTGAAAGACGGGATAGACTGCTGTTAGTTCTGCTGGCAACTCTAACTCATAAAACACTTTACAAATTATTTTCAAGATCTTGTAAGGACCTAAATAGTTGGGACTGAGCTTCCCTTTCTTGCCAAATCTCATCACCCCCTTCATAGGTGACACTTTCAGGAAAACCCAATCATCAATTTGGAACTCCAAGTCCCTTCTCCTTACATAAGAATAGGACTTCTGATGACTATGGGCTGTCTTAAGTCTATCTCTGATGAGTTGAACTTTTTCCATTGCATAATGAGCTGAATTTGGCCCTATCAAGGCTGCTTCACCTACTTCAAACCAACCAACTGGAGATCTGCATCTACGCCCATATAATGCCTTATAAGAGGACATCTAAATACTAAAATGGTAGCTATTACTGTAGACAAACTCTATAAGAGGAAGGTGATCATCCCAACTACCCCTGAAGTCGATCTCGCAAGCTCTCAACATGTCCTCTAAGGTCTAAATGGTATGCTCTGCCTGACCATCCATTTGTGAATGAAATGCTATGCTGAGATTAACCAGAGTACCAAGACCTTTCTAAAATGACTACCAGAAATGAGAGGTAAACTGAGGACCTCTATCTAACATGATACACAAAGGAACCTTGTGCAACCTGACTATCTCATTAATGTAAAGCTTGGCGTAGTCCTCTGCCGAATCTGTAGTCTTGACAGCTAAAATTTATGAAGACTTAGTAACTCTGTCAACTATCACAAAAATGGAGTCATGTTGTCTGCGAGTACGAGGTAAACCTGTAATGAAGTCCATGTTGACCACCTCCCACTTCCATGTAGGAATATTAATCACTTGAGCCATACTTCCTAGTTTCTGATGTTCTACCTTCACTTGTTGACAGTTCGGGCACTTAGCCACAAAATCTTCTATATCCCTCTTCATACCATTCCACCATAATACTTCCTGCAGATCACGGTACATCTTAGTGGCACCTGGATGAGTAGAATACCTGGAGTTAAGGGCTTCTGCAAGAATCTACTGTCTCAACTCACCCACCTTAGGAACACATAAATGGCCCTGATAGCGAAGCACACTATCTCTCCCAGGAGAAAACCTCAACCCTCTACTGATGAATTGCACCCTTCTGTTGAGGCAACATAAGATCACTACCTTATTTTTCCTTAGCCTCCGCTACTAATGAAGATTCTGAGCCATTCTAAACTGTTACACCACTATCTGATATGCTCATCAAAATCCTTAAGAACGACAAAGCCGACTAAAAAGCAGCATTTATTTGATGCATCATCACATGGCCGCCGTGTAACTCCTCGAGAATCATGTCATTCTCTAAGGTGAAATTCTAAGCGAGCAAGCCGGTGAACATCTTTCGCTAATTCGTTCTTTTATTCCTCAACATGCACTACACTACCCATAGATAGTCTGCAAAAAGCATCAGCTACTACATTGGCCTTACCAGGATGGTAAAGCATATTCATATCATAGTCCTTGAGGAATTCAAGCCATCTCATCTAGCGAAGATTCAACTCTTTCTGGGTGAACAGATACTGACTGTGAACACCATACAAGTAATGTCTCCAAATCTTAAGGGCAAATACCACTGCTGCAAGCTCGAGGTCACGAGTCGGATAGTTATTCTCATGCACCTTAAGATGTCTAGAAGCATAAGCTATAACCTTACTTCGCTGTATCAACACACAACACAGGCCGACTCTGGATGCATCACAATAGATCACATAACCATTTAAACCCTCTAGTAGAGTCAAGACAAGAGTTGTAGTCAACCTAATTTTCAGTTCTGTAAAGCTCTTCTCACACTCATCTGACACGTGAAACTTGCCCTTTTTCTGTGTCAACTTAGTCAATAGATAAACTATGGATAAAAATCCATCCACGAACCTTCTATAATAACCAGTCAAACCCAAGAAACTTCTGATATCTATAAAAGAGGTGGCTCTGGGCCATTGTTTCACAGCGTCTATTTTCTGAGAATCCACTCGAATCCCTTCACTAGATACTATATGCCCAAGGAAAGAAACTGATTGTAACCAAAACTCACATTTGCTAAATTTAGCGAATAACTGGCGATCTTTGAGAGTTTGCAGGATAACCCTCAAATGAGTCGCATGTTCTTCCTCATTACTAGAGTAAATGAGGACATCATCAATAAAGACGATAACGAACAAGTCCAAATACAGCTTGAACACCCTTTTCATCCAATCCATGAAAGTTGCATGAGCATTGGTTAGTCCAAATGATATAACTACAAATTCATAATGGCCATATCGAGTTCCGAAGGTTGTTTTCAGGAAGTCACTATCTCTGTCTCTCAGCTGATGATAATCGGATCTGAGGTCTTTCTTTGATAAATGACTAGCACCCTGAAGTTGGTCAACAAGCCATCAATCCTGGGGATGGGATACTTATTCTTGATTGTGACTTTGTTCAACCGTAGATAGTCAATGCACATCCTGAGAGAACCATCTTTCTTTTTCACGAACAATAATGGTGCATGCCATGGGGAAGTACTAGGTCTGATGAAACCCTTATCTAGAAGGTCTTTCAACTGCTCTTTCAATTCCGTAAGCTTAGCCGGAGCCATTCTGTAAATAGGAATAGAAATACGCTAGGTATCTGGAAGGAGATATATTCCAAAGTCGATTTCCCTTTCGGGAGGAACACCGGGAAGATCTTCTGGAACACTTCTGGGAACTCATATACTAAAGGAACTGACTCAAAGTTGGGATTTTGGAGCTTGAATCCTTAACCCGAACTAGATGATAGATATACCCCTTCGAAATCATCATTCTGGCCTTAAGGTAAGAAATGAATCGACCCATAGGTATTGAGCTACTACCCTTCCATTCTAAGATTGACTCGTCTGGAAACTGGAAACGAATGAACCTAGTTCTACAATCGATTGAGGCATAACAGGAATGTAAGAAATCCATGCCTATAATGATATCCAAGTCTACCATTTCTAACTCGACAAGATCTGCTGAGGTGACTTTCTAAGAGATTGTGACAGGGAATTTCTTGTATACCTGTCTAGCTATAACTGGGTCACCAACTGGGGTAGAGACTGACAAGGGTTCTAAAGGAGTTTCTGGATTGACACCAAATGTTACTGCTATAAAGCGAGTTACAAAAAAAAGAGTAGCCCATGGATCTAACACTGCAAAAACATATAAAGAATGACTCAAAACATACCAATGACATCAAGAGAATCTTCTTGGTCCTGGCGAGCCTGGAGAGCATAGAGCCTCCCTTGGTGTTGACCGCCACCTATACCACATGACACACCCTACTGAGTTGGGCGACCTGTTGGTGTTGCTGGAGCAGTAGACTGAGTCCTATTATTATTATTATCTCTTTGCCCCTGTCTGGAAGAAGGAAAATCTTTCAACCTATGGCCAGACTGACCACACCCAAAGAATCCTTCCTAGCCTGCAAGACACTCGCCCAGATGGTTCTTACCATACTTTGGACAAGTTGGGTAGGTCCTATTTCCTGAAAAACTCCCCTGAGACTTAGAGCCTGGTGCCCTACTATTTTGATTCTGTCAAAACTATGAGTGATTTCCACCACCCAATTTCTACTGAGAGTACTCATAGTTCCCTATTTTAGCTTTCTTGTTGTCCTTAGCTATTTCTTTAAGCTTACATCCATCAACCTGATGAGCATGAGCCATGAGCCATGAGCCTAGAGATACTCATATCCTCTAACAACATAGCATTTCTGCACTCTGTCTTCACTAAGTCGGATACTCCAAACAGAAACTTACTCATTTGTGCCCTTGGATCGGTAACCATATGTAGAGCATACCTAGAGAGTTGGGTGAACTTAAGTCCATACTCTTGGACTGACATTGTACCTTGTCTCAAATTCATAAACACCTGAGCTTTAGCCTCTCTCAACTCTATTAGAAAGAACCTGTCCAGAAAAGATCCGGTAAAACACTCCCAAGTCACAAGAGGTGCATCCACACTCCTGTTTTCTTTCCACTGAGTGTACTATATGTGAGCCACATCCTTAAGCTGGTAGGATGTCAACTCTAACATATCATTACCAGTCACTTGCATCACTCCAAAGATTTTCTTAACCTCATCAATGAAGTTATGTGGGTCCTCACTAACCTGCGACCCTAAAAACTCAAGCGGATTCATCCTACCAAAATCTCAAACTCTAGCTGCCATTGATCTACCATTTCTAGTAGTAGGATCTGGAACCTTCTGATTGTTTTGGTTAGTAATACTCAGAGCCAAAAGTTGAATTGCATTTCGAAACTCTCTATTCGAAACCACATATTCTGGGACTGGAGGGACTACATTAGCGGTGTGTGCATTAGCATTCCTTGGTTAAGCTCTACGAGAAGGCATGAATCTGAAACGCATAACGTCAAATTAGAAATGAGAAGTTGGATCATACCTTACGCACAATAAGAGTAGCAAATAAAGTGATGTTTTCCTAAAGCACCTCGTAGTCTCCCTCTCATTAGATGTGGTGCACTTTATACCCATCAAAGAGACTCTTCTTAGTGTGGATTTTCAGATTTCCTAGGACTCTTAAACCTAATGCTCTCATACCAAGTTTGTCATTCCCCGAAGCTAACCCCAAGGCATAAACACGGGACCAAGGAACACAAGTGACACCAAGTTAACTCTATGCTGGCATATCATAAGCATACGTAAAAGAAATACTGTATAGAAGGATAAGATATGAGATATACTAAAATTATAAGGAATACCTATTCTAAGTCTGAATATATTATCTGAGTTTGATGACAACTGAAAGATCAAACTCAAACTAAAACTAAATCTAAACAATGTCTGAATAAAAGCCTCTACAGACTAGAGATTCTGATACATGTCCCCAACTAACTCTAGTAAAAATGAAACTAAAGACTAAAAATGGAAAGATAAAATGTCACTCGTCCTCGAAGAACAACGACTCACCACTGATGCTGCTGAAATGGAGATCGGGAACCGATCTCTGCGTGATCTGAATGCTGAGGACCTAAACGTACATCAAGAGAAGATGTAGCGCAGAGTATGCGTCAGTACTTGAAAGGTACTGAGCATGCAGGATAGAATAAAGTTGAATAAAACATATAACTGAATAAAGCGATAAAGTGATGCTATAATATGAACATGATAAATATGCTAAACATGTTAAATATGAGCTAACTGAATTTAGTGACCAAGTTTATAATATACTGAAACTGAAGATTGAACTGTAACTGATAACCTGGTCAATATACTAGAGTCTGT